>WUQG02026235.1:0-11215 GCA_011317285.2 Androctonus mauritanicus | reverse complement strand
AATACTTAAAAGAGAGAAAAGTTATAGTATCAGGAATTTCAAAGCAAATATTCCTCCAAGATCATTTTTAATTATTGGCTTTAAATCTATAATTTTGTCACCTATAAGAGTATGGAACTGTCTTTGTCCAGAACTAAAAAGTGAATTAAATTATATTAAATTTAAGTGTATAGTTAGAAATACATTTGTAGTTCATGATTTGTTTGTTACACCTGTATTACAATATAATAATATCAGACATTTATTGATAAGATCATATTTTTGATTTTATTATCTGTTTTAAAATTAGAATTTCTTTTTAGTTATATAGATGTAAGTTTTTGAATTGTGTTATGTTTTCTGTGAAAATCTTTATATTACATTATTTTTCTTTTTTGTTTTGTTAGGAGGTCTGAAAAATGGCTTATAGCCAATGACCATCCTTTTAATTGCAGAGCATTTGTTCTTATACTAATGGAATTGATTTTTTTCTATGTTATATATATTTTTATGCAATTAATAAAATTATTATTATTATTATTGATTATCATCAAACATTTTTAAAAATAATTATAAAAAAATTTTTTTAAGTTACCTGAGTAACTAATGGTAATCCCAGTACAAATTGGATCACTACAATTGCCAACGTGAATAATCTGCGTCGAGGACGGAGTACAGTTGCAAATTCATCTACAATTCCTGTGACAAATGATTCTACTGTACAAAACTAAAAAAGTTTAACCTAATCAATCATTGACAAAAATAATTTCAATTTAAATACAAAATTACAGAAAAAAGATTAAGAATAATTGAAGAAAGTTTACATTTTTAAATTTTATTTTACTATTTATCTTAATACAACTTGAATTTTAAGATACTGATTTTTTGCAAACTCTATTTGAATTTCACTCAATATCAGAAAATGCTGCTTTTGCATTTCATCTTATTTATCATCACTTCATTCCAATTCCTTGGGCATTTATTTTTTTGACAAAATCTCTCCTTTCTCTACTCAATTTATCTATTCACATCTTCTCTATTATTACTACTATTAAATGTATTCATTTCCCAACAAGTATATCTTGTTAGTTAATGAATACAGAATTCATTTATTTTTGAGTGATTTTATTAACATGTTTTTTAGGATGTTGTTTGGGATAGAAAATCAAAATGTCAAAAAATGCAAAAATTGAATTTTTTACAAAAAAATAAAAAATTCTTCTTTTGTTTTTTAAAATTGCACTGAACTTTAATTCTGCTTCAAATATTAAAAATGGATCAAAAAGTAAATCTATTACTGTTAATTTTGTTTCTGTAAAAATGTCTTCTAAATATTCTCTAAATTAGAATATTTGCAAGACATTTTTACAGAATTCTGAGTTTGAAACTGAAAATAAAATACAAAAATGTGAATTAAAAATGCATTTTTGTATTTTATCATTTGACATTTGAACATTAAAAATTCAAATGTTAGATATTTTTTAAATAAGTTTCTTAAAATATTTATATTTTTTCTAACAATATAATAATAATAAACATCTAAAATCAAATTATAATGTTTTGGAAAAATCTAATTAATAATTATTATTTTGAAAAAGTGGGTATTTAAAAATTTTATGCAGAAGCTTAAAACATTATAGAGGAAATAATTTAAGTTGAAAAGTCAGTTTTTAATAAAAAACATTAACTTAAAAAAATTGTATTTAAAAATCTTTGACATCATTTCCATTTAAAATGATCACAATTAATTAATTTAGATATAAATACTAAATACAATGTAAATTTTATTTAGTATTTGTATTTTAAATTAAAAAATTAATAAAGCAATTACATAAACAGTGTAGAAGCAATCACTGCCAAATTATAATGATTGTAATTATTATAATTTGGCAGTGATTGTTCTAAATGAAAATGATATACATTTTTGTTATACAGTTTTTGCAAAACTTAAAAATAGCTAAGTTACTAATTAACAAATGGAGGATTTTTCAACCCTATTGTCTTTATAAGATCTTAATTTCTACATATACCTTAGAAATATCCTTTATAAATATATAATTTTAAATGTGAATTAATATTCAAAAATTATAGTTTAAAGGGTTACCAAATTATTAACTTGTCCTGGACATCAAAATATCTTAGTCTGATACTATGTGTAGTATAAGTGTATAAAATTCATTCATTTTTCAGTCCATGTCATATTTTGACATTTCTCAATCTTAGTGGTCATTAGTAAAGTAATATTTAATGGAATATTATTGATTGAATAGTTCAAACTGCATTTTATTTGGTTCAGTTCTAATTCCACTTCTTATCATCAAAAAGTGATACAATGTTATTTGCATATAGAGCTCCTTATCTAAACCTGTATGTAAGCACATGTTCTGCATTGTATTTGATGTAGCAAGACAGTCTTTTATGGTATAATTTCATATTGGTTATTTTATTAAGATTCAACTATTTATTAAGATTCACTTCTTATTTTATTAAGATTCATAACTTATTTTATTAAGATTCACTTCATTAGTCTTAAAATATAGGCATATCTCACTTTACAGTACATTGCTTTAAAGCATTTAACCAATATGGTACTTCTCAATTATATTTCATGTTTTTATTTTATATTTTAAAAGGAAAATTATCTGTAACTAATCACAAAATGATACTTAGAATAGATATTAAAAATTTAACATATAGACTGGTCAGGCCTGGAGTCCTGAAAAATTGGAAGTGTGAGGCTCAGAATCAAACTCAAATCCTCCAAGATGATAAGTAAATGCTTTACCAAGGGGCCATCTGGTCAAATTTTTTTAAGCTTAACATTATTGCACACTTAATGAATAATAGTGTAAGGAATGTAACTACTGTAATAATGAGATATGCCTGTATCAATTATTTAACTTAACTACAAAGATAAAGTTGTGGAATGATCATAAAATATCAGCATAAGAAAAATCTGTTAATTAAATTAATTAAATACTGTAATTGTTGGAGCTTTCATATGTGTCAACTCTTAACTGAGTTATTTATTATTACAGTATCATTTATTTTTATTATTAAATATGTAATTAAATTTAATGAAACATAATATATTTTACCTGACTATCTGTTCCCAAAATAATTAACATTAAGAAAAATAGTACTGCCCAAAGAGGAGACAATGGTAAACGAACCACAACTTCTGGATAAGCAAGGAATGCTAAACCTGGACCTATAAAAATAATAACACAGGAAATTTAGTATTTAGTTATTTTCTTAAACTTTTAATGTTTCAATTATTTTTTCAAATCATTTTCAAAGTCTGTACATCAAATTTAAAATTATTATTATTCATATGAAAAAAGAAAATCTTCATATTGCACAAAGATAATATTCATTTGTGAAAGACAAATTTTAATTTTTCATATGACTAACCACAGAATATAACAACAAGCCATAGAAATTGAATTATGTAAACAACAACATTTCAAAAATATACTGATTCTAATAAAGAAAAGTTTAAAAAATATTTAAACATTTCTAAATTTAACAATAAATATATTTCTACAATAAAATTTAGTTAAAGTTGGCTTACAAGGGAAGTGCAGACATTTGGGTCACTGATTTTTTTGAAATCACACATACTTGTAGTAATTTCCTAGGACAATATAATGTGCAAACAATAAAGTGCACAACTCAAGCATTGTTGAAAAAATTTACATGAAGTTTTGCATTGAGCTCATATATCAGAATTCAAAAACAACATAAATGTCCCAGTAGCACAGTGCTAGTGTCTTATTTATGTAATTGCATAGTCACTGGTTTGATTCTCAGCTACGAAATTTTATTTATTTATTTTATTTTTACAATTTTTTCTTATATTGTTTAAATAAAATACATTTTTATATAAATACAATTATTTTATTTTTTATATAAATACTATTATTTGTTTTAAATATTTTATGTATATATGCATATTCTTTTTTGTCAACAGATGATACATTTTTCATTCTTTAAGAATATTAACTTGTAATAATAATTATTGATAATGGCATATTTGTTGGCAAATGTTCCTCCAATTTTGATATTTTCTTTCTATCTCTTCAAATCATCTTTCTTTAACAATTTACAAGAACCTTTAGAGGAAGACTCCAAGTGGGATGTTTTTTAGCTAGGTTAATTATTTTTGTTTGAGTAAAATGACTTCTTTGGCTTCTTGACTGGCACATACTCTATATCATTCATTAATTGTGATTCAACTTCAATCTCATGGGACTGATATTCTTCACCAATTTCATCAACAGAAATGAACTTCTCTTCAGATACGAGTTTCTTTTCATTTAACATTTTGAAAATAGAGTGATAAAACTCTTCTCCGATTACCACTGCATCTTCAGAAATAGTTGATGATGAGATTGAAGTTGTAAGGTCATTTTCCAGAAGATTTTTGCAATACAAAAAGGCATTTTTCAAACAGAGTTTTGCCACTTCATTATGTATTGAATTATTAGTATTTTGATTTTTGGGAATATTTATAGAAATACCTTTACTAGTATTCTGCTCAATTTTGCTACCCTATAATGCAGAATCATAAAATATGATGGAAAAATTATTAAGGTTTTCATGGATATGCTATAAACATTGGTTATTTTTTTTATTACATTCAATAGTTATCAAACACTAACAACAAAAATCATTCGGAGTAGTTTTTATTTGTTACAATTGCTGAGAGAGATAATTTTCAAATAAACCACATTCATACTACAGTTAGAAAATTAATATTCTTACAGAATGGAAAGTGTTGTCATCTGTTGACAAAAAAATATATAAACATATATAAAATATTTAAAACAAATAAAAAATATATATATTTATGCAAACAATGCAAGAAAAAATAATAAAAATAAAAAACTCTCAAAGTGGGGAATCAAATCAACAATCATAGAATTACACAGTAATGAAAATAAAATAACAACAAATACACTACTGGGATACCTATGCTGTTTTTGAATTTTGTGTATATGAGCTCAGTGCAAAACTTCTCACTTGATTTTTTTTGACAATGTTTGAGTTGTGCACTTTATTGCTTGCACATTATATTATCCTAGGAGACTACTACAAGTAATTTCAAAAAAATTGGTGACCTGAATGTCTGATTGTTAGAACAATTATCTGAATGCATTAGAAACAAAATAATTTATCTTACAAAAATATTTTCTTCATTATTTTATGATAGCAAATACTATAAAAATTAATTATTTTATACGATCCTTGAACATTAAAGTAAAATCAAAATTCCTAATTTCATTTTATTTTAATTTCAAACTGTAAATGTAAATAAGATAACTCTTTTGTAATGCTTTCTAACAGCTATTTTTAAATGTATTCTTAATTATGTATCTTGTAGTAAATGGTTAAGGTTATAAAAATGATTGATTGAAATAAAACAATCATATCAATTAAATCCATATCTCTGCTTAAATGCTATGATGTTTATTATAAAACAATCATAATTTTTAGAATTAATTTACATACTAAATTTTCCAAGCCAAGTGTCTGGGAGCATTATTTTCATATTAATTATAAAAGTAATGCTCACAGACACTTGACTGACAAAAGTTTGCATAATTGACATTTATCTGAATGAAGATATGACTGAATGGCCATATAGCCAAATTGGCATTCAACCAGCAAACAAATGGCCACACTGGACAATTAGCAACATTTATTTTCCTTTTAATATACAATATAATAAACTTATGAAAAATATATATGTAGAAAATTTTAATAAAATCACTTTTAATTTAAAAAATATTTTACAATTGTTAAAACTCCATTTACACAATAAACACTTGTTTACAAAATATATGATAAAACATTCTAAATGTTTTATCATATATTTTGTAAATGGTGAAACACTTGTTAAGCAATGTTTACATGATGCACTTTGGATGAATCATCCAAAGTTGTGTCATGTAAGAATGGCTTAATTTACAATTCCAGGTCCCATATCTTCAGTCTTTTAGAATTGATCTGGATCCAGCTCATTAAACTCCATTCTTCAACCTTCCAATTAACTCCACCATGGGTGTTGGCCAGCATATGATTGGCTCTAAAAGTGTCCATCTGTAAAAAGTATCCTATGTGATTTGGCAACTTAATATAAACTAACCTAAGTAAACAAAGTAGTAGTATCAGATATTAACACAAAATTGAAGTCTGTCATTAAGAAATATGAGGAGTTATCCCAGAATCAACTTCTTGAGAGCAACTGCTCACAATCTTTAAATATTTATGAACATTTCATTTAATACTGCAATTTTTTTTGTAAAGCACTTATATTACATTTTATATATTTTATACTTTAGTAAATTTTTCTATCATGCAATCATGTCTTTTTTATTGAGTTATATTATTTGCTGTCTAAAGTGATTATATTATAAAGAATAAATAAAAATAATAAAAAATTAAAAGGAAGAAGTAAAAATAACAAAATTTAAAAAACCATATATCTATTTGATCAAATGTTTGTGCTGCTAATTTTCTGTTCAGTCAAATGTCTGCTGGTCAAATGTCCATTGGTCATCTGTCCAGCCTTATATCTTATTTCATATAATCTTATATGTAATCATGAAAGCATTCAATAACTGTTTAATATTTATATAATTAACTAATAAAGAAAGCTTATAAATTACATTTATAATAATTAAAAAATTTCACCTGATCTGGCAACTTGAGAAACATCTTTGTTTTGTAAAAATGCCATATGACCAAGGACTGAAAATATTACTAATCCTGAAAACAAACTTGTGCCACTGCTTATACAACAGACAATCAGTGAATCTCTGAAAAAACAATAAATATAATATTTTATAAAAATATTTTTTAACAAAATAAGAATAAGAAATATCCAAGAAAAAACCTAGAGAATAAAAATTATAATACTAAAATCAAAATGAAAAGTAATGGAACTGAAAATATTTGAAATAAAATCATCATAAAGAAATGTAGGGGAAAATGGAAGTTAAAGATTGCCTATTGACAAGTCAATAGTATAAGATATTATTTAAATATATTATCAATTTGAAGAATGTAATAGATGCCAATCAAATGTGCATGTAATTATCATTTTATATGATAAATGCAGCCCTAAAAATATTAATGCTAGATGAAATCAAAACTCAAATTCATTCTTTTAAGTAAAATGGAAACACACACAAAACTTTGAACAGGAAAATATATTTACTTAAATAAGTTTTTCAGTTCAGAATTTTGTATGTCTTAACTAAATTCACATTTTGAATTCATTTTTTCCTGTTTTAAAATAATTTATGTAACATAAGTAATAATATGAATAGTAAAAACATAATTAAGTATAACAAAAGAAAAATAATTATAATTTTACATATGCAACAATACATCTTTAATATTTGTCAATTTTCTAATCTATTGCTTCATATGTCTGATATCTATTTATTATTATTTCTTTATTCATCAATGGTACTTTCTTATTTGTTAATGTTAATATTATCTAAGCTTTAGCAAAATCAATTTATCAGCAATAGTCAATATGAGAGATTGTCAAATCAATTCTATATAGATTTTATATCACAGTTATTACAAGCACCTACTGCAGTTAATGCTTGTAATAACTGTGATGTTCTTGGGTTTATTGCAGTATATTGGTGTTGTGTTAGATTTTATATCTTATTTTTGAAAAATTTAGTACTATATTTGTAAAATCAAATGAGGAACTCAAGAATTATTCTAACTTCAGAAACAAAACTAAAATTACTATTAAGTTATAAACTGATAAACAAATAGTTAATGACTAAAGAATCCAGTAAACAAGCACTTTAGTCAATAACCTAAGAATTAAAGCAGTTAGAACTAGTATGGATCAAATAGTTAATATTGAATATCAGTACAGAATATGATCTAAAATAATAAGGTACAATAATTATAACTGAAAAAATAATATATAGGATCCACATTTATGAATAGAATAAATGAAATAATTGCCGAGAGCCCATAATTTTGAAAGATCCAGAATTTTGTTAAAATTTTTGTTGTTTTTTATTTTATGGATAGAATATTGTATATGTATATACATATATATGGATACGATCACTAAAAATCTGGACAAAAGTTTTAAATGCACAGTTTTAAGAAAACTTCTTATTTAATAAAATATGTGTTATACATAAAGATTAACTATTTACAAAGTGAGTCTGATCCATAATCAGCAACTATGTAAATTTTTGCTTTTACTCTAACCATAAGATTTTAGAACATGGATGATATTTGTCAATCTTCTGCTTAATCCTTTTCTCTAGCTTGGCAACATCAGTATTCTAACCATTTTCATAGATTTTTTTTGTTTCAAGCAGTGCCAGTATCTTTTGATAGGATGTAACTATGGCACATTCAAGAATTTTCCTTTCTTGAAATGTAACTTTATGCCCAAGGTGTCAAATGTGGTGAGAGTTGCATTGAAAGCTGGAGAGATCAGATCAAAACATTTATTTACTATTTGCATGGTGTTTCTTGAGAAATGAGATTAGTGTTTCCTTTATACATTGCTTTGAATATGTTCATATTAATAAAGTTGCAGGATGAATGGCCTGCATCTTCCCTTCTCTGAAATGGCCAATCATACCAAAACCTTCTTTGGGAACTTGGTAATGTGCTTGTACTTGGCAAACACACATCAACACCAGGTTTATGATGATAAGTCTTATTATTGGCATAGTCACTTCCATCAACAGTGAAATATAACTCATCATTCATCACAACTGAACAATCAGATTTTGCTTTGAAAATGCTTCTGCAGAGCTTGTTCAGTTTTGAACAAGCTCTGCAGAAGTATTTTCAAGAACTTTTGTTTAATTATTTGTTTCAGAATATTTGAATGCCAAGATATATTTTTTCTGCTGAATATCCCTTGTTTTCAAGATTCTGTTCACAAAAGTTTAGCTAATATTGAATTTTCTGGCCAACTTTTGCTGGGTTTGATTAAGTGTACCAATAATCAATTCTTCAATTTTTGCTTCAGTCATCTTTTTAGGCGTTTGACCAGAACTAGCATTTCTTTCTAGGTTTTTCTCATTCTCAACCCTTCCAATAATGCTATAAACTGTTCTTCTTGGTATCCCCATTTTCCATGATCTCTAAATAAAATGTGTCAATGACTTTTCTCTTATTACTTTCATTTAACATTTCCATTTTTGGAATGATGACTATTATTTTGCTTTGGTTGCCATGGAGACATGTTTAGAATTATTATGCACAAACATATCAAATTTTTTCAATTGGATTAATTTTTGTTTGTTTCTAAGCAAGGGCAAAATTGTCTAGATTTTTAGTGATCACATCATATATAAAATTCAATATGAATGCTTCTCTATGGAACTGATAACAATTGTTCCGAGTCCTATTTATTTATAGGAGTAATACAATTAATATTTTCTTCATAAAAATAGCTTAATAAAATAATTATTTAATCATGCATCCTAGACTCTAATAATGTCAGTATATCTTACTTATTGGCATACTGGACAATGTGAATATTTGCAACTCTAATATGGTACTGTATATACAATTACAAAATTGAAGAAATTTTTAGCAATCTTAGTATACAGCACGACTGGCAGTTTGTCATACTTTTATCAATTCTGTTCAGCAATGTGTTTTTATTATTAGTTGAATGATTATATGAAAGTATTCTAGACTTCCATAAGAAGAATCCAGGATCAAATCCTAGATCCTACTTTTCCAATTATTTTCAGAAGGATTCAGTCTCAGCCCATCAACCTCCATCTTTCATCTTCTGAATAATCTCACAATAGATCCGGCAGAATGGTTCCATCATATAGTAATCTCTGATTAGAAAGCAACATAAAATAAGAAATATGTGAATTTATCAAAGCTAGAGCTGATTTTTAGTGAGAGAATAAATATATGAATTAATTATATAATTCTGTTCATTGTTATCACATTGTCAAAATGAAAAAATATATTTTGAGCTGTTAGCTTTTAAATAAATTGAATAGAGCTAGTAAATATAGGTTTTGTGTGTTCACTTATATAATGTAGACTTGGATAGCTTTTCTAAAAAACTGGATATCTGGCCTACTGGAATGTTTAATTTTCTGATAGATTCCAAGATTTTTTTCTTTTTATGATCTGCAGATGATTTTAAATGCAGTCATATGCTTACAACTATATTTCCTATTGAATAATTAATTGGATAGAGGAAAACAATATTTGAATTTGGATGAAAGAAGAAACTCGCAAAAAGTATTAAAAAAAAGTCACTGAGAACTTTAGTATAAAAATTATAAATCTATACAATCCTATTATTAGAATTTCATTAGATCAAAATCTACAAAAATAGAAAATGAAAGTAAACAATAGCCTAATTTCATATTTTGCAAGAATATTGCAAAAAACAAAAAATTATTAAGATTGAAAATAAATTTATGGCTTTTGACAGCAGTAAATCTAAAATTTTGAGGAAAAATTGAAAAAATTTCCAAAATTGGTACACAAAATTTTGCTAAAGAATATATTCATGCATAAATGTAAGATTATTGCTATATAGTAATTACAAAAAAATTGTGCAAGGCAAATTTGAAAGACAAATTTATAAATTTCTCTTTCAAATTTTACTATATACTGCTAACAAAAATTTGAGAGAATAGTTTCCATAAATCATCTTTTGATATAATTCTGGACTCAGATGTGGAAAACAATGATTCAGGAAATTAGCAAGTTTCCAAAATTATTTTAAATAAAAAAATTAATTTAACAGACCAAATTATAATAATATTTTAAAACAATATTGTATCTGCAATGTTTTCAATAATTATCATATGTACTGAAAGATAATTCATTATGTAAAATTTACAGAATATCACAAATTAAAATAATTGCTATGCTAATACAATATAATCTGCATAATTATATTCAGAAATGGAGTTTATTTAAGAAACTTTCATAAAAGTAATGCAGATCAATAAATAATTAAAAATTGAAAATATCCTTAAAGAACTTTTCCAAGATATGCAATATTTTAAAATGAATTATTATAATTGATTTACTGATCTGTACTTTCATCCTAAATGATCTTTTTTTAGCTTTCTTTTTATCCTATACAGGAATACCCAGAGTTACGGCGCTTCAGACTTATGTACGGCTCCGGCCAAAAAGGTTGTCACCTCACCGGATACATTCGGCTTCCTTACAATACTCGGCT
>WUQG02026224.1:0-11215 GCA_011317285.2 Androctonus mauritanicus | reverse complement strand
ATATATACATACATAGACTTGCATTTTCATGGATCATGTTTTTTTTCCGTTTGTGGGGCGTTAAAGAATCTATCTAATGTCGACTGCTTTTCTCACTTCTTTGGGATTTTTCAGAAGTGATTAATAGCATTGTCGTTATAGAGAGTAAGCTTCAACATGGTATGGGTGTCACTTTTATAACAAAAAATTATCAATTACTTCTTTTAATAAATCTTTGATTTGTTTTAAAGATTTGGTTTTCCTGATTAAAATGAACTCTTCGTGTTTTAAAGATTTGGTTTTCCTGATTAATGAACTCTCCGAGTTGATTAGATGAACTCGGAGAGTTCATTTTAATCACGACAGCCAGTGCTCCCATCCTTACCCGTAAGTCCACCAATGCACAAAGCCTAGGCCTTTCATTCCGTCACACAGTTTGATACAGTTTGTTCTGTGAGGCGTTCGTTTTCCGACTATAAAAATCTTTCGCGAAAGTGTTCGTTATCTGATTTATTCATAGTTTTAACTGTTCCTTAACCGATCATTACCAGAATCTGTGATGATAAAATATATACTACTCTTAGCACGATTCATAAAATATAAAACGTTAAAAATGTAAAATATAGTTATGAATTAAAATCTAGCATAATAAAATATCAGTGTATTTAGTCATATATAGTAGTTTAAGAAATAATATATAGAATTTCAAATCATCTGAAAAAATCTGAATTAAACCTTTATTGATTATTCATAAATATTTTCGGATAATTTGTCCATAGATTCGGAATTTAGGCAAAATTTAACAAAAATTATCTTCAGAGTAAAATTAATAATGGCTGATTGAGATGGCTGGCAGATCAATTACAACAGAATCGCTCCTCTAGTTACGAATAAGATATGTACCTACGTTTTGTTGGAATATATGCTTGTCCGTACTCAGATACTATTAATATTTTGCGCTGAAATAATTTTATACACTATATACTATAATATATTTCAGAATTGGGCCAATTAGTAGTTTCTTATTTCAAGATTTTAATGAAAAGTTCCGAATATAAAACGAAAATTTTTTCAATATAATCGTTGCCATCTTGAAATATTGCCATAATTAATTTTAGATATGTAATTTTACATTATATTGGCTGATATAACATTCTTCTATCATATTGTTTAAAATTATCGAAGAACTTTTAAACTTTAGTGAAATTAAAAAAGAAATTTCACTTTCCGAAGTACGAACGTTTGAAATTAGAGGAGTGCCTGTACAGTTCGTTTCAAAAAGTTTGTCACCTAAGCGGAAGATGTTCGGCTTCCTTACAATAGTTACAAACCAATGAGATTAATCTGTACAGGTGCGAATTCGAGTTTGCCGAGCTTTGGAAAATTCCATTTATTTTTTCTAAGCAACAGAGTTAAGTAGGTTTAATGACAGGTGTTCAATCATTTTTTCCAAAAACTGATTTTGAGCATTTATTAGGAAAGCTTCAATTTATTATTTACAAAATAATCTATGTTGTTATTAATTTTGGCAAAATGCAGCATTATATAGTCGTAACTAAACGAGTAATTAAGCGATAAGTTGTTGAAGCACCAAGCGAATCACCGGCAATAACATAATGGCGAATACGGGAAGTATTTTAACTCAATGTTTTATTGGAAAATGTATACTTCTTTTTGCATTTGTAATAAAATTAAAAACTGTTCCAAAACGATTCTTATTGATGGTGTTTATATCCGTTAATTGACTAAATGATAAAAACCAAATGATATTTATTTCGTTTCCATGATAATTTTTATAACTTTTTGTCCGATTATACAAATACGCGTTTTAGGAATTCATTTTATACAAGTGTCTACAGTATAGGAAATGTGCTATTTTACGATATATAAAAGAAATTCTTTCGCTATTGTAAAATTGTTTTCGATAACCTAATTGCTATACACTGCAAAAATGAATAGAATCAGTAGGACAAATATAGATATTTAATTTACAGATTTTTATATATAAATCTAATTATATTGTTTTAAAAATAGCACTTTTAAAATATATTGTTTATTTTATTAAATGGTTCCTAAAACGCGGATTCGTTTAACCCGACAAAATCTGTCATGGAAATGGTTTTTATTGAAATCAACGGATGCTAAACGCTATCAGAGAGAATCGTTTGGAACAATTTTTGATATAAGCTTTGATATAAAAAATAAAATATAAAAACTGAACGTGAGTGTCAAAATGAATTTTGTTATGTCTGTTTTCTACTAATTTTTCTAATAAGAGCTTATTTTTGTGTTGGATAGTCAAATTTATAGTTTATGTTCTACCATGTCTTTCTGAAAGTTTGGTATAAAGACAAGACAAAGTATAACAGATTTCAATTAAGTTCTGTTCTGTTATCATATATATATTATATCAATGACGGGCAAACGATACTTTATTTACGAACTAGTTCGAGATATTTCGAGATGATACGAAGTTCGATATTGTTCGAACTTTTTAGTGCAACTATGCACCGACTGGCTGAAAAAAAAATCAAAATTTAATTATATAATAAAATTTATTTGCTTTAACTTTTATTAATCCTTATTATTTAATTATTATATGAATTGCGATAATGACCTTGACAGTTCAGATTAGTCACTGTGTGTTATATCATTAAAGTTTGATAATTTAAGTGTGAAACTAACGCGTGTTAAGGAGAAGGTTCCGCTAGATGGAAGGCAACTTGAACTTTCTCGAGTTTTGACGTCATCCGTTAGAGTTTCTCGAACTGAACTCAAGCACTACTCTAATATATATATATGTGTATATTCTATCTGTTTCTGTTATTATATATATTAAGTTCTCTTCTATTTATTTTAATAAAGGTATTTTTTTTTTGAGATATGTCGTTTATTGATTTGAAAAATATATTTATTAATATAATTATACTTTTTTCTCTTTAGATGGCCGTAAAGATTGACACGTTTAAAGATCACATTCACACATATTTCTCGCAATAATAAAACTCGGAATAAATCTTGTATTTCACATTTATATATAATTATTTGAATGTTATATTTTCTTCATTGGTTGCTCAAAAAAAATTCCGATGTTTTTAACATAACTCCGATATATTAAAACTGTTGGTCTAGTTTCGAATATGTCCATAGATCTCCCATAGCCGCATGGATAGAATTGCCAATTTTTTACAATCTCCATTTTCATGATTCTCAATTGTCACAAAATTTTTAAATTTTCTTAATTTCGACTTTTCCGAAATCGATACTCTCAAATGCATTTCTTTAATGAAAATATAAGACTCACAAACATATCTTTCTATTAAACAAAACTAAAAAATCAAAAATATTGAAAAATAAATAATCATTAAAAAAATGAATAAAATTAGCAACTCTTGTAGAAGTAAACATTGCCTTACATATATTATGATCCCATATCTCAACGTAGGAAAAATTTTTGGTATAGATTTCGTAATTTCTTGTAATTGCTGCAAAAATTTATATTGTCAAAATCGATCCTCTTATTTGTATAAGATATATATATATATACAGTTTAGAGTCGTTTCTTTGGTTTTCAGTTCTGGAATACTTATCAATGATGATAAATTCAAATGGAAGTTGCTCCATTATAGTCATATTTCCAGTACACGGAAAATATATATTATCTATTGTGTTCATTCTTTCTTTATATGTAGCTATGCAATTCAGCTTACTTCGTAGAAACAAGTTCTTCTATCATCTGATTAAAAGCGGATATAAAAGTGAATTAGAATGGTTTGGAGAAAGAGAATATTACACATTAATATTTCTCTTAATATTTTTTTTGTCGTATTGTATTTGGTTGTTTAATTTATCATTAGTAGCTTATACCATGTTTAAAGAGAAAATTGCAAGCAATATGGAAATATATGTTTGTACTCTGTGGTTATCAATATGGTTCTTTTATGTAATTGGGCAAATTCTTTCAATATTTGTCATCAGTTCAATCACACTAATATTAGTAGGTAGAAGATTAATTCATTTATCAAAGGAACTTGCTGAAACAAGAAGTGATGACATATCGTTGAATTTAGTATTGGAAGATTTAATCGATTGTCATTCCGATATAATGGAATTTCTTCAGCATATTAATGATCGTTGGAAATTCTTTTTACCTTTGGTTTATACCACCTATATGAACTTTTCCAGCTATCTATTATACGGAGTTATTTTCCTCGACTTGTCTCTTATTTTCCGAATTAGCTTATTGCTTACGTGCATATTCGTTATCTTAACATCTGTGATGGTCACATGGGCTGTGTCCCATTTAACATCACTGGTTAGTATTTTTTCAAATATGATACTTTACATAAGTATTACGAAATATAATTAAAATTTCCATATAATATTTTTCAGGTGTATGACAACTTTATTTCTATTGGAAGATTTTCCGATTCCAATCTGACTCTCGAATACAAATTTAAAGTGAGTTAATGTTGTGTAATATTTAATATAATTTAATTGTATTTACATATAATACATTTTGTTTTCAGGTTATGGATTTTATGAAGAGATTTGGAAGAACTCCCCTTGGTCTATCTGTAGGCGGATTCTTCTATGTGAAGAGAAATTTTGTCATCAGAGTAAATGTTATATATTCTATCAAATAAATCGTTTCTAATTGATATATAATTAATATCACAAAGAATATATCTGTTCACATATACATTAAAAATAAAATCGATAATTTGAACACCATTTATCGTTATTTATAAAAGTTTTTCATTTCAGATGGTGAGTGGAATGTATTCAGCTTTCTCAACTATGATAGAACTTACTGGAGCTCTTTCACATAAAAGTTGTTCTTCGAATAAAAATAAATCAAAATTTTTCTAAATTTCAGTGGGTAACTTATAAACATATTATTGTAGTTAAAAATTATTTCATATCTTCACAATTAAGGAATTCACCTATTTGTATATTTTTTGTATTCTTATAATTATTACTGTTATTAATATTTACTTCTTGCAACGTTTCACCAGAGCTGAAATGTAAACAATTCTTGATAATATTAGCAAATAATAATGTTAGAAATTTTAAATTGTTGGTTTTTCTGAGTTTGTGTAATTTTGCTTATAGGTTTTTTTGCAAATGAAATAAAATTGTTTTAATAATGTAAGGATTTAATAACTTTGTGGTGATAATGTTTATATTTAGTAATAAACGGCGCCGGATTTAGGGTGAGGCCAGCGAAACTGTCGACTAGGGCTACACTTTCTCCTGGGCAACGCGGTTTCGATGGATGGCATTTCGAGTGAAAAAACCCTTGCCAGTAACTCTAATGTGCACCTAGGCGAAAAATTGTTTGTTCTTCCTCTGAAAGCTGTTACATATATCGAATCATTCTAAAGGCTTTGACTAAAAATTTAAGAACAATAACATTTTACATGAGAAAGGAATGTAAATAATTTCAATTAAAAATTTTGACCCAATCTCTAATAGTAAACTTTCGATTAATATTTATAAAAATTATTTAAATATTTCTTATATATTAAAAATTTTTTCATGGTATAAATTAGGTCCTCGTTTAAAGTCGTCTCACTTAACGTAGTTTCGCTATTACGTCATCAGAAAACTGAATAGAAACTATTTAATTAATTAAACCGAAAATTACATTTTAATTTAAATCCCTTTAATTAAACCCTCAAATTATTTCGGACAGAGGAACGAAATAAAATTCTATTTAAGCACATTTTCTACATAAGATATAGAAAACGTGCTGCAAACCTATTTAATTGTAAAAAATAGGCCACTCATATTTTAAATGAGCATTAGTCAACTTAAATTATAACCTAATGAAGGCAATCTTAAATTGCTTTCTAATAGGTTAATTCTTTGGATTCACCGGATGAAAATGCTTTGATGTTTCAGAGAGAGGATCATAAATCCAATTCCAACTTGGGAAAAATTATTTGAAGTTCCGAGCTCGATTTCTCTATCTATTTTCTCTACTATGCGATTGTTTTGTCAGGTATAAAAGTCGTAATACACTGAACGCGACGCGAAGCGAAACATAAAAAAGCACCTTTGCGCGGTTACGCGCGTACAATATATTTTGGATTAGATTTTGTCATGTGGTTGCTCCAGTTAATGGTATAGCAGTGCAAAAGATGAAAAAATTGAATTTTGACTGATCAGCACACGTGAATACGGTGCGGCAAGACGCGAAGGAAACACAACTGATAGAATGAATATTTTATATATTTATTATAAATTTATGTACTTGGAAAATGGCGAAAGTTTAACTGTGTGGTTGGGATACGGATATACAATTTGTTTTAGAAGTACAAAAAAAGACCATGTCTACATAACATGAGATAAAAATAATACCGAGAATATACGATCATTTCTTTCTTATAACAAATCAACCATACTTCGCAAACGAGTTCTATCAGCAAATCCGTGAAACACGATAAATAACTCGTATATAATGAAGACAGGCGGCGACGCAGTGCAATGCGAAGCGACGGATGCAAATTTTCTATCATCTTTGCTTCGCTTCGCGTCACGTTCCGTGTGTCACTGCTTTAATCGATATGTGATAGGAATGTACTGTATTTGAAAATGATTGAAAACTGATTAAACGAAAAACTAATCACGGATATATCATCTGTGAATTCTGAGAGGCCTTTTATTAGAAAATAATTTTGTTTCTCGTAAATTCTAAGTGTAACTGCTTTGTAAGATTTCCAATTAAAACTTTTAAGTCATGCTTCTCAATCATTTCATTACATCACTCAACAGTAATGCAATAATTAAATGACAGAAATTACTAAAGAGTATCAATTCTGATACCACAAAGAAAGCAATATTCAAACTTAAGACTGATGCAAGACATTATTTTATTTAGACTCATACCATATAAGCCTACAAACAGTACAAGAAGAGCCATCCCATTAAGAAAAAATTATACCGAAAATAAAAAACATGGTATCAACTAAGCATACAATAGCAAATAATATAAACATAAAAAAATATGAGGCTAAATGGTTTCTTGATTGCTGTTAAACAGTTTCGTTTAAGGACGCGATTTTCATTAACTTACGTCGAACATTGAACTGGCATCACTGAAATGGTTCTATGTCATTTTTGGGAGAAATTATATTAATATATTTGATTTATAAAGATAAGTGGAAAGCAATCTAAGACGAAGCAATAATATCAACACTAGCTGCTTCTAAATGTAATTCCTTAAAAATATTCCTTTTATTTTCTTGTGTATTTTCATCACACTAAAATCGATAATTGCACGAAATAACCATCTGAATTAATGAGAGTGTAAACGTTAATGAAATATATATATACAGTATATATGGCACCAGAATGGTTTCTGGTTGCTAATTAAGAGGAGACATTCTAATTCTCCTTAAGCTTACATGAACCGACTGAGCTGAAAGCGTAGAATACTGTCTAATTCATATCTTCACGTAGTGCAGCTGTTAGTAATCAATGTTTCTTTAATACAAGGAACGTACATGGATGAGCTCACACCAACCCGCATTGGTCAGCATAGTGTGTTTTGACTAAAACCTTCAAGCATAATGAACAGTTCAATAAAACTAAGGCGCTCAATCTCCGGCGAGTGGAATATTTCTGCTGATGATAGCAAGCAGATTTATAGGAAGGCAGAGGATCCGTACAATCACGGGGTCATTTGTCTTGGAATTTGTTTACCAACTTACAACTGAAGAACTCTCAGCATCGAAGGAAAACTTCCAGAAATTGAAGAGAAATTAAGATACATTAAATTGGATATTTTAGTTTTAAGGTGAAATTCGACGTAAAGGTGAAGAATTATTAGAATTAAAAAGTGGAAACATTTTGTGTCGTATAGAGATACAGATGATGGAATATGCAGTGGAAGTGGATTTTTGATAAACAAATGAATACAGAACAAGGTCATAGAGTCGAACTATTTTTCAGCAGAGTTTCTAGGCTAGTATTAATAATATCTAAAAATAAGATGTTCAAATTACTCAAGTTTATGTCCCTATTACAAATCATACAGATGAGGAAGCTGAGGAATTTTATGAAGAAATAGAAAAAATTAGAGGAAGAAAACAACAATTTACCATTATAATGGGAGATTTTAATGTAACAGTTGGTATTCAGTTATAATGTGAATCATTATTAGTAAATTTGGAGAAGAAAGTAGAAACGAAGGTAGAAATGATTAGTTGAATTTGCAGAGATTTAGGACCAGTTCATTATATTTAAGAAATATCCCAAAAAAGTGGATTTAGCGTAACCCATTGGAGGAACAGCTGAAATTGTCTATATTCTAACAAGCAAAAAGAATTTGTTTAATGATTGCACAACATTAAATAAGTTTAATACAGGTACAGAAACAGAATGGTTAGATCCAAAGTTCATATCAATGTAAAAAATGAAAGAAAAAAGATATTTAAAGGAACCATAAGTGGAATTGTTATGATAAGTTAAAAGCAAACCAAAATTTATTCCAAATAGAACTTAAAAATAGATTGGATAAATTAAGAAACTTGACAGAGGATATAAAAATAAGAGATTTAAATGCAAATGTAAGTTATATACTGATAAAAACTGCTACTGAAGTGACCGGAAAACAGAGACAAATCAAAAATGATAAATTATTTGAAAAAACTGAATTACTATTGAACGAACGAAGAGAAATGAAAATAAAAGGAAATGCCTTTGCAAATAAAATTGAATATGCTGAACTTTTTGTCAAACGGTGAGGATGTTTATCTGTGAGAATATTAGAAAACAAAATTGTAACTTTGTTAAAAATCCATTGAGGAAAAAAGAAATAAAATCTATAAAAAGCATCTTTGCTGTCGATAAAAAAGGATTTTTGCTTTAAAAGCCAAAAATGGATTAAAGTAATTAAAAACCAAGAGGCTATGTTAAAACGTGTTGAAGTATTTTATTCCGATTTGTATAGAGATACAATAATAATTGTTTGGTGCAAAATTCAAAAAATGAAATTTAAACAATTTTGAAAGTTCATGTTGTTATTAAGAAACTATAAAAAGGAAAGGCACCAGGAGAAGAGGCCATCACAGTAGATATCTTACAAGAAGGAGGAGAACAAGTAGATGACATACTGATAGAGTTATTTAATACATGTTCAAAACAAAAGGATGTACCAGAAGATTGAAAAATGCAACAGTTATTCTTCGTACAGGAAAGGAGAAAGAGAGGATATCTCTAAATACAGTCCTATCAGTCTTTAATCTGTAGTGTATACTGGCATTTTGGCGGATAGATTTTTTAATCTATCTGCCAAAATGTCAGTTTACAGTATTCTTGGATGAAGCACACTTAAGAGAACAGACAGAATTCAGATTAAGATATAATACAATGGATCACATTTTCGTATTCCGAGACATTGTGGAAAGAACAAATGAGTATGAATTAATATGTATAACTAATAATAATATTGATTCAGGTTATGTTGATATTTTAAGCCAAATTTATAGCCAGGTATCGGCAGGAATTAGTCTGCACAATTGTAGTCAGAAAATTAGAATAGGGAAAGGCGTTAGACAAAGCGATAGTATTTCATTAAAACTGCTTTTTTGTATTCCTTAAAGAAATAATAAAAAATGAAAAGGGGTGAAACGGGTTTCAAAATAGACATATAATATTTAAGTCATATACGATTTGCTCATGACATAATCTTGAGAGAAGATCATGCTCTTCGAATCCAAGTGAACTACAAAATATGATACAACTCTTGACCACAGAAAGCAAGTAAGTAGGATTTAAACATAAGTAAAATTAAGATGTTCTACAATAATAATTTTGTTGATCAACAAAATATAAAACTAGATAATATTTCTAAAGGAAGTCAGTAACTATATTTACCTTGAACAAGTGCTCACTATATGGAGAACTTATGCCAGAAATGTACACGAAAATTAAATTAGCTTGGGGTGCTATTGGTAGAAACAACCTAATTTTAAAAGGAAGAATGCCACTTTGCATGAAAAGAAAAATATTTGATCAATGTATTCTGTCAATTTTAACTTATTGATTATAAACTTGGACACAAAAAAAGAACTATTCAAACGCTGCAAACAACACAAAGGACTATGGAAAGCTGCATGTTAGAAATAACTAGAAGACACAGAAACGAAATATTTGGTACGGAGTAAAACAAAAGTTATAGATGTAATTCGAAAGATAAAAAAATAGAAGTGAACATCGGCTGGATATATAATAAGAATAAATGATAATAATTCGACAACAAAAGTACTTCACTTGATACCAAGGGATAATAGATGATCAAGAAAGAAACCATATTACAGATGGAGAGATGAGATTGTTAATTTTACATCAAAGTGTTGGAATAGAGAGGTTGTAGATAGGAAGAACTGGAAATTGTTTGAAGAGATCTACATCTTGCAGTGGATTGGCAACAGTTGATTATTATTATGATGATGATGATACACACACATATATATATTAATTATAATACATATCATTATAATATAATTTAGTATAAAATATCTATATTATATATAATATGTATATAACAAACTGTATTATAATGAAATATACATACTGTATATATATATATATCATATACTTCATTAAATTTTGCAACTTTATTAATTATTTGTTCTTGCTTTAATCAAAATCAGCTCTTCTAAACTAATTTCGAAGAATGTAAGATAATTTTAGAAGTAATAACAATTCAATTATTATTTTAATGGAACATAAATATGTATTATGATAATATAAAGTAATAGTAAACAATGCATGTCAGGTGTATTGAATGAAAACAAATCATTCAGGCTTGTTGCATAACGAACAAGATACTTATTTGATATACTTATAAAGATAAAATATGTAAGATACATATTGTTCACTATGCAGCAAATTTGAAGAATTTAATTTGCTATAATTTATTTATTGTTACAAATGTATAAAATAAGCATCTTGTTTATTATGCAACAAACCTGAATGATTTAGATTAATTTAATACACGTGGCATGCACTGTTTATTATTCCTTTATATTATCATGTACATTTTTTTTTTTTGCATATTTTACTCCTTTCTATCAGGGAGATTACTCAGGGGCTCATGTACAGCTCCGTTCAATGAGGTTTTCACCTCGAAGGAGTATGTTCGGCTATCGAGCACTACTCGATTCCAGACCGATTAGTTATGACAGCACTGTGCAACGCAATTTGCTTATCGGGCGATTCCATT
>WUQG02026213.1:0-11216 GCA_011317285.2 Androctonus mauritanicus | reverse complement strand
CCTCTCATTCTTGTGTTACTTCTTTACGTGTGACTCTACCTTTTACTTCTCACCGCTTGTGTTCCGACCATACATTCTATGACAATTATCGCTCGTATAACTGCGTTCTATCACCCCGTAAAGTTTTGCCCACTTTTTCAGATTCACCCTGTATATATAGATTAATTTACATATTCTCTGTAACCAATATAATGTATAGGCCTGAAAGAGTCGTGTACTGAACGGGCCTACTATGCTTAAATTTATAGAATTATCTAACTTGTAAGTAGACCATTACAGAAATCATCTTTCTATCAAAAAAAAATAAACTCTTGATGCCATTTTTTTCTCTTCGTTATTGTAGATATTTCTTTCATAAAATTAAATATATCACATTTTAAAAATAATGTTTATGGCATGCCTTATGTAAAATCGTGTTTTTCTCTTTCTTAAAATCTGTAGAAGATAAGAAACTTTGGATTTGATGATGTTACTCTTAATGTGGAGGTAGAAATAATAATTGTTTTTCGTTGTTTCTAAATAATTTTCACCAAGTCTTAATGGATTTACTCGGAGAAAATTACAATAGTGATAGACTACAACCATTGCCATCCGAATTTATTTTGTTTCGGGATCCGAGATAATTTATCGTAAATTTATGCTCGTTACAAATATCAAGTAATTAATCCAAGTAGGCCTATCTATAAATTACGGGCATATTTTAATTATTTTTCATAATATTTTTATTAAACGAAAGTAAACTTTTCATTAATACACGTCGAGCTTTTCTGACTCTTTGCATTATTCATAAAATAAAATAAAAGTTAAAACATTTGTTAAAAATATGAAAGATTAAGAAGAATAATAATTATTCATACGGTCGGAAAAACTTTAAAAAAAATTTTACTTATTTGACTTTAAACATTCTACTCTTGCTATTTAATTATTAATCAGTACTTAGCTAATTATCGAAATATTTTCACTTCTCTGAAATGATTAAATTTATACATTAATGCAAATTCATTTAGTGAATTTTTTTTTAATATATAAGAGTGTTAATCGTAAAAAGATAGAGTTTAAAAACAAAAGAATATATACATATATCTTAAGAACAAGATGGGTGGTTCCTATTTTTCTATCAAGAAAATCTTCATCACCCTAGGGCCCTATTAAATATTGGGTGTCTTGATTCTATGTCAACGAAGCATTCGAATTAACATCAAGATCTTAACAAGAAGCTAGAACTGTTGGCTAAGGAATAAAGATTTTTATAAAAATCGAATTTAACAAAAAAAAAATTTTGTTTCCCTTTCTACAAAATAAAAAAAAAAAAAAAAATCCCAGTTCGAAACTCAAATTAAACACTCGTGAAGGTAAAGCTTTATTGACTTATTCAGTTCCAATGCAAAAACTTAAGTTTAAATTTTACTTGTAAAAAGTTCATAAGGTATACACGTATAGATAAACGTTATTTTAATAATATTAATAAATCTATAATTAAATCGGTTAGATTTTTATCTACGGAAACTATCAAAAAAAAAAAAAAAACTCCATACAAGTTTGGAATTTTTGAATAGAAAATCGAATGGAAACTTATATCCCGCTACATAAACAGTGTTTTAAATAATTACGTTCTCATAGAAATGCTAATTTTTATATTTAATTAAAAATTGCGATTGCTGTAATTGTCATTAAAATAATTAATAAAAATGTTTAATTTATATGAAACAAAAATATCCCTGTTTACGGAATTGTTATTTTTATTAAATATTTTATTTTTTTTTTTTTAAAAAAAAGGAAATTATGTTAAAGTACTTTTATAATTAAAAATGATTTGATTATAAACTAAATGTAATATATATATATATATATATATATATATACATACATATATGTATTTAAATTACTTGTAGAAAGAAAGAATTTTTGTTTTATTTTATTTTAATTACCTTGTTTCTCTTCTCCATTCAGAATTTAATTAAATTCATAGAGAAAACTTGCTATTATTTAGAGAAAATTGTTTTTATTAAGTATTTATTTACTCGAAAGCTTTAATTAGTTCATTTTCTTATACGGACTGCGAATAAGTTAGGAATTTTTGTCAGCAATTTTCCGACATGTTTACGTTATTAAGTATCAAAAATTGTGTGATTTTTGGAAATTTTCTAAAGTATTTTAGACGATTTTTTGGGTTAATGAATATTTATTATGACTTTTTCCGAATTAATTATTAATTTTTTCGTAACCGTTTAGAATTGAATTTCTGGTAAAACTGTACATAGTGTTAAGTTCGCGATCTCTAAAATCGTGTAAGCGGCTAAGAAAATAAATTAAGAATTTGGTAAAAAATTTCTTCGTATTCAACTTTTCTGTCTACCGCGAAAATTATTGTAAAATAAACAAAAAATTTTTCAATTGTAAAACTGTTTTCCCGCCGATAATTATTTTATCGTAGAAAAGTCGTGTTTAATACGTTAAAAAAATGGTCTAAAGACAATCAAAATAATAATTTGTGTAGCAAACATTACCGTCATGTTCAATTTACTCTCTCGACTGTCCGGAATATTGTCATAAATATTGAAAAAAAAAACAAAAACAAAAAAAGTCATAATAAAGACTGGTAGCATATAAGAAAATTATAAAAAAGAGAAAAGCAATTATGACGCTTCTCCATATGTTTTCGTTAGACGTCGGTAGAGGGTAGGCTTGTCGCTATTGAGGTTTTCTCTAGCATCAGATTGGTCGATGACCGACCATGTGACAGAGGTGAGGTGGAGTGGGGAGGCCACGAGCCTTGCAGTGCTGCTGGGAAGACGGCAGTTCGGAATTGGCTTTCATCGCTTTTACTTGTCACAGCCATGGACTCCTGGATTGAGAGAGACAGAACGGGCTGATTATTCCGACAATCAACGTCACTGAGAAAAAAGATAAAGGAAATGTCAGCATATGACTTTAGACGGATGACTTTGTGCCACGTGACTGTTACCACTTTTATTCCACTTCTACTCAGTGTGGTCTTTAATTGTGGTAAGTTTAACGAAAAAATGATTTTTGTCCCAGAAGGGACTCTTTATATATCTATCTATATATATATATATGTATTCAGATTACTTTTAACCAATAAGCAGAACGAAGTAGATTCAAGTCCATTTGTATACTTCCCGTCCCGACCGTTTAGCCCGGGGCAATCGCCTCTCTCTACTGTAGAACAGAGCAACAGTCCAAACTCGTTTTCGACTGTTTATAAATTTAAAAGAAAAAAAAAAACTTTTCTGACCGATTATTAAGCGATTTCACGTGTGTTAACAAGTTGGACTTTAAAACGTTTCGTCCCAACGTGCACGGTCAATAAGTCCAGTTTAAATTGTTGTAACGACTCCATTTCCGAATTGACTCACTTGGGCGACTGTAAATTCAGAAAGTGTGCTTTAACATTTCGTCATTCCTCCTTCTATGTTTCACCACATCAGTTTGCGTAAAAGCTTTAATGCACATCCGCACACAAAATAGTGTCATAACAAATACGAGATGATAATGACTGGGATCCATTTATATAGGGATTCAGAAAGGTGGTAATGATCGGTGTGGGTGCAACGTTGTCGCTCTCTGTATATGTGTGTGTGTGTGTGTGTATGTGCACCCTCCTCAATCGATAGATTGCATTGTATTTGTGCTTGCAATAACACAAACGAACGGTAATTCGTTTGTTTGTGGCAACTTCTAGTTTGAGTTTCGCAATCCAGATGTGTTTAACTACTTTCTCTTAATGAGCGATTCGATTACTGTTATTCTCTGACTTAACAGTAATTATAGAGTTTTGTAGTTAGTTCCAATTAGGTGACGACTTCGTCAGCAGTTTAGTATTACTGTGACAATAGTTACTGCAGTTTAATTATTGTTGATCAGTGCCTATCCAGATTTTATATTTCACACGTTCTAAATTCACCGTTTTTGCTCTCAGTTATTAATTTATCTGAAAGAAAAGTTATCTGGGAAGTAAATTACCTAAAACGTTTTTAATTTCCATAAATTTATTCATTACAGTGTCTTAGTTTTAACTAGAATGTATCAATCTTTATTATTAACTACTAACCCAATAGGCCTACTGGCTTTAATTATAGGCTTGTAGTAGAAATAGGCCTTGCATTATGTAGAATGGTATCTGTTGAAAACATCATAAGAAGACTAACACAGAACCATTAAAACCTATATATATATACAATATATAATCCAATATAAGTTAAGTTATAAAGTAAGTTTGTTTTATCAGTTACAACTCTAAAATGTACTTTGCTTTTTCCATAAACTCATTACACAACATAATAGAATCAGAATTTTCATTATGTTGAATCATCTAGCGTACTGACGAGTGTTAAATCAACAAATTTCCGTCAGGACCTCTATATCACTCCTGTTATCTCCCCGCTCAGCAGGAGTGTGTAGACAATCATATCAAAACTACAAAGCTATAGCTGCAACTGATAAATACAGTCTAATCCAAAATGATGACGTTCTCTTGGGACAATCTCCTCTCTTAAACAGTAACTTCCAACTGCACCAAGTGTTGGTATAGATTTTAAGAAATACACTAATAGATAAGCAACTAAGAAATAATAATTCCTAGAGATAAAAAAGTATTCTATACTAAAGTTAACAACTTGTTTTTCTTTTTTTAAACTGTATCAAGTTGTCTGAAAGTTATCAATCAAGAAAGTTTTGTAGGCCTTTCTGTAGGAAGTCACTTAAAATATAATTTTATTTTTGAATTGAGAGCGTATAAAATTACAAATCACAAAATCTTTAAAGGATTTATGTTTGTTTTGATAAATAATATGCGAGTTAAAAAATTTTGTTTGAAATTTGTATAGTCTAAGTAGACTCATTAACAGGATAATTCGGCCTTGATGGTGACTCGATCGGAAAATGTAACATGAATCCTTGCTTTGTTCATGTTGTGGTATAGAAAAGATGTAAGTTGTTTGTGGTTGCTATAGTAACAGCATGAGCCATGTTTGTTTAGGAAGACGGTTCGTTAGACACATGACACCCACAAACTTTTTTTTTTATAATCAGTTTGTTTAGGTTAATTCATGTAAAAGAATTCCAGTTTGAAACGAAATTATTACGAATCCATAATTATAAATTAACCGCTAACGGTTTTTTAAACGGTTACAAAATACGGTGTGACGTAAATGATTTTGGAAAAACGAAAATCAAGTGTTGTTAAAATGCAAGTAATTTGTTTTGAAAGTTCTGACACTAAGATTCCATTAGTGTAACCAATTGCTTAATCCAATAAAGAAGTGCTAGTTCGGACATACGAAATGAATGCATGGCTTGGAAAAATCTTTAAAATATGTAATAACATTTAGGATGAATAAATACATGTTCATTTTTTTTTTATCAATAAATGGAAGAAGTAACAGGT
Source organism: Androctonus mauritanicus (assembly GCA_011317285.2). Lineage (NCBI taxonomy): Eukaryota > Metazoa > Arthropoda > Arachnida > Scorpiones > Buthidae > Androctonus > Androctonus mauritanicus. Next base: position 5,809 of record WUQG02026213.1, on the reverse strand, counting down.
CGATATTCTTTCAATCAAAATAGTTAAGTATATTTCTAGTACGTCCAGTAGGAAATTTCTTAGTTTTAATTCTCTACGCCCATTTTGTTGTTTCACCAAGATTTGTTTTTATTTCTGTTGCAATTTTTACATTCTATCGAGGCATTTTTCACAACTCTTTCTCTTTTTCGTATAAATTTTTTCGGACATTTTCATTTCATTTTTCTTATCCTGTAGCCATTTTTTTCTTCCTTGTATCTCTTTTTAAAGTATTTTCTCTTATTTCTCTTTTCTATTCTCTTCTATTATGTAACATTTTCACTTCTACTTTACCAAATAAGACAATTTTCTTTTCTTTGGGCTTTTCTCCTCTCATCGTTCTCTGTTTATCTCTGATTCCCATTTCTCAATCTCCTCTTTTCGAATCTTCTTTCTTTCTCTGTTTATTTATAGATATATATATATTTTTTTTTATTGCCGTTTATTACAGCTTCTCTTTTCTTTAAAATTTGTATATTCATATCTCGATCGAGCCAACAATAAAGTATGTATATATATATATATATATATATAAACCACTTATTTAAAAAAAATTAAATTATTTTTCCATTCAGCCAATTGGAAATTATCGTCGAAAATTTTTCTATCGAGACGAAAGGAGAAAACGTAGCTACAGCTAAATCCAGATAAGTTAATAGCATTCAACAATGTTTCCAGGACACGGTTGGAAACGAATTAAGCATCTAATCTGATTATGGACAGAGTAAGAATAGAGGTAAAATCAGAATTCTGGCAAATGCCTTCCAGCATTTCATCAGTCTTTCTGAACGTGGTTGATTTCTTGTTATAAGTCCTAATGGAGTAGCTTTGATCAAGAAATTCAGTGTTTACAACATATTAACAATTCATTGGAGACGTGTTCTTAGCGAAATTTTACAAAGAAACTTCTTCGTTTTTTTTGCTTCCGTTCTTCTTTATAATGAATTAACTAAGCATAACCGGAAATAATTTGCTTGGAATTAGAAAATTTAGAAGGGCTTTAGTGGATAATTTCGTTTTCATTGCGTTCTGGACGTGCTCTATTTTGACTTCCAACTTCGTTGAGAGAATTACTTTAGGCCTGTTCCGTCTTCTAAATATGTTGTAAGAACTAAGAAAGTGCAACCATTTACTTATTATAAATCATTTTTGAAAATTTTCACATCAGTTATCGGATCATACAAACATAACTCCTTTATTCTGAAAGTTTTTGTTTCATAAACTGTGTTTCATGTTTGTTTGTTTTTTATTAGAAAACAAGAATATTACAAGTTTGAATATTTATTTATTCCAGTTTCATAAATATTTATCCATTCTAAAGTTACCTTTTTTCTATATATTATAGTTTAAATCAAGAAAGTCAATTCTACATTCTGATTTTTTAAAAAATGTTTAAATTATTTTATTTAATATTCATTCATTTAAAAATATTTTATACGTAACTCGCTTAGTTTACAAAAGAAAAAAAGTAAGAAAAGAAAAATTTAAAATACTTTTGCAATTTAAACAAAACTTGCTCTTAATTATATTATCTAAATCCCATATTAATAAAGTGCGAAAAATTCGTCTTGGGGATTATGTAAACTTAAAATATTTTTTTCCGATGAGTAATAATTGGTTAGTAGAATCATAATTTAGAACACGATATTGAACATTAATTCATTCGATGTCTTTTATTCTGTTTCTTTAATCAGATTTCATTGTTTTCGCAACATACATTGCTGCTTCAGCTGTTGAACGTTCATAATTAATTCTGTCACTTTTTCTCCACTTTAAAAAAAGTTTAAACTAAACAGACGAAGTCGTAATTCTTCAAAATGTATTTTGGAATTTCTTTAAGAACTCCTAAAACAATATTTCCATCCATATTCGGTAAGTTTAATAGTAATTTCCTTTTAAATCGTTAAAGTTCCGTAAGATGGTAATAAAATGCTGTTTGATAACAAAAATTTGGAAGAATGTAACCACTTTTAAGTGAAGTAAAATAGAAGGGTCCATAATCATTACGATTCATTTCATAACCAGCAATAAATCGAACGAATTAAGTTCTAAGTACGAATTCGTACGATTCATTGCTTCATAAATTACTCTCTAAGATAATGAAGAGTCATCCACATCAACGGAAGAATGAACCGAGTGGTTGCAAAAGTCACTTCTGCTTTACTTCACATAACCCTTAAGAAGAGGTATCATACTAAATCAATAAAGTTTTATTGATTGTAACTTTAAAATAATGTTATAATAAGTTAAAACACGAATTTTCTTCTATGTTTTCCTTCTTGAAAGAGGAGAAGTGCTGAGTCGGTGTTTTCTATTTGGTATTTTGTCACCGTACGAGCTTGGAATTTATAAGAGGCGTTGTTATATTCACTAGCATTGGCTGTTTTATTAATGTAAAAGTGGTTTGTAGGGTTGATTAGTGTAATTTCTATCATTCCTCCAACACATGCTATTAAATAATTCCTGTGTTGTGAGCACTTTCATAAATTATCCGATTGTTATGAATTTATTCATTTTTATCCAAACAGAAAGCGTGGAATGTTATTTACATAATGAGTCTTTCAGTGGCATGAAGAAATTATCGCACATATCTTAGCGAATTTTTGTCCAACTGAATGGTGCAAAGAAGAAATAAAAGATATGCCTATTCTCTTTACTTTGAGCCTTTTTTGTTATTGATGTTTCGTTCTTCAAAAATGCTTCACTTTTGAAGTTTCTTGTCGAGAATATTTTCGTTTTAATGCCTTTTTTTCTGGAGAAAATGCATTCACAGACCTACTGATGACTTTTTTTTTTTTTTTTTTTGGAGAATCTTTTCAGTATTATTGAGTGGTTCATTCTGCAGAAAACCTTCCCGCTATTCAAACCTCTTTCTGCATAGTTCCTATTCATGTTTTCACCTCTTTTTTAGAGAAATATTTTATTGTTGATATTCCTTTTCTTTCACATCGCAAAATTCTATGGAAAAACTTCTCACATAAATTCACATATTGGGATCCGAAAATAGATATGGCACTCTTTCGGTTAAAAATAGTTTTTATGAGAAGGTTATGATAAATCCTTAAAAGAAAGGAAATAAAAAAGACATATAAAGAAAGAAACAGTTCTTTGTTTTCTAAAACTCTACTAAAATATGATCTGTTTTAGATCGAAACTTTGAAATTCAAATTTCTTTCCTTTGTAATTTTAAGACCGAAAGAAAACGTGGAAAATATTTAACGGCCAAGATTTTTACTCAAAAAAAAAAAAGAAATGTATTTAATATAAAACGGCGTTTAATAAATATAGAAAGAATTCTGTGCAGTCACCTACATGTGTCTAGTTCGCCTTCAAGGTATAAAGACCTCTGGGTCCGATGTATGGATATTTCCGATCCCTGAGGTGAGATCGTTCAACATTTACACAACAATGTATGGAACTGTGAAAAGACTGGCTTTTGTGCTATCGTACGTCTCACACCATCAACGGACATGTCATGCAGTTTCCAGTGGTGTCAACTGTTACTACAAAATCCCTCTTGGTTCACCAGAACAGTTCATCGATTCGTTGAAGATTTAAACCATCTAACAGATCTTGAGGGGCGCGAACAGCTTTGTTTGCTTTAATGTTCCTGTTATATTTATATTGAACGACTTGTTTATTTTATTAAAAATAAAATAATATAAATTTTAATAAGTTAAATAACCAGTTATTCTTTCCTCATTGTTTTATAATCTGTACCATAATAGTTGTTTTATCGAACCGTAATTTAACTCCGTGTCCGTCAATGGCAATCTAGATAGCCAAGCCCAATTCTTGATAAATGTTTAGTGTGTAGGATTGGTATAGTTCAAACAAGGAAAAGGAGGAGGATGAAAGAATTTAAAAACAGAAATAAAGAAGACGGGAGAATAATGTAGTAAATTATAACAAAGCAGCCAAAATAAAATATAGCCAATAAAAATACTTGTTTAAAAATTTATAGGCCAATAATTTTAAAATCGTGTCATAAATTCGGATTTATATTCTAGGGATCTGTTTATATATAAGTTATATAAATATATTTATATATATATAAATATATATATTCTTATATACAAATAATAGATGAAGATTCGATTTTGTTGTTTTATCATCTTCCGAGTTCGGTTTATAACTTAATTAACTTCAAACGGATAAGGACATTCGTCAAGAACACTTATATAGAAAGGAAAGGCAAGAATGATAAAAAAAAAAAAAAAATTCTCGGCATCCAACACTTTCCTATCTTAGAACTATTTTCTTTCTTCTATCGATTGCCGTGTCCGATTTTCATCACTTTTTATCTTCCTATCCTGTCAGGACGTTTCTTTCTGGCTGGACGGCATTTTCTGTCACGGTCATCTTCACGCTTCTTTTGTCCTGTGTCGAGTTTCTGTCACGTTTGCTGTGTCATTTTACCGCTCCTCACGTTTCTGACACGCTCGTCATGTTCTGTACCTTTCCACTTTGCACAACGAATTTCCTTAGGCCGGCCGAGAAATAAGTGACAAATGGTAGATTATCGGTTTTTGAATCATTAAATCACAGATGTCAAACGAGTTCCACCAGCATAAATCATTCTAATGATTGCCTATAATGTAATATCATTGGCTAATTTGAATTACCCGATACGCCCATAGAAAATCTGACTCATTTCCTCGTACATAACCTATTCATTTCATGAGGTCTCAAAACTACCCTTCGATGATGATATAAGTACTTGAATACGGAACTAATTACTCGTATAACTATATGCGTTAGGAGCATGTTATATGAGTGTTCCCATGTGGTGTTATTGTCTGATTGGATCATCAAGTAGATATTATGCCTCATTTAAGCATAAATAGCTATTAATATGAGAATTTTGCTATTTAAAATCGCATTGTTGCCAAAATTGATGAGCACGTATTCACCCAGAACTTTCTCCACTGAACTCTATAAAAGCTGTATTTTTTTAATGCTTTCTCCTATAAAAATTTGACTCTTAAAATTGATCATTTTTAATAGTAAATTTTGCGAATTTAATGAAAGTACGCTGTAGTCTATAATTATACACAACATTAAACAATTTTACTTAGATTGCGTGTGATAGACTTGATTCTATTTAAATTTTCTTTGTTACCTAGAATGAATTCTTAATATAGATTGATAAATTATATTTTAAATCCCAATCCTAAAAATATTTCCGTCCATTAATTTTAGAATATTCTAACCACAGTTTTTCCAAACCAATTTCTTCACCTTATAATACGATTCGGTTCGGATAAACTACCATAAAAGGTCTTTAAGAGCCTTTCAAGCAATTACCAGCAAAAAAGAAGCGCAATATTTTGGAAGATAAACGAAATATATTAGCAGATTGAACTAAGACCAATTATCTCAACTGTTAAGCGGCACGTTTGAACCATTGAAATTTTAAAGTTTACATAAGGAGTAATAAACTGAATCACTTTAAGTCTTTACTGTAGAAACTCCTAATTACTACTGTTATTGTTGAAACGATGCTACAATCACATCTCAACAACGGTATAAGCTGTCATTAACGAGACGACGGTTAGTCTCACAGATACTGACGGATTTCATTGGAAACGATAACCTCTTTCTAATTAAGTTCCAATGTCATTAAAAAGACATCAGGTACCTCCAGGAAGAGTCATAATTAAGTGCTGCAAACAAACAGTGTTGTACAGTTCGGGTACCATTGTTCCTTGCGGTGTCATTAAGAACTGTAACTGTGCGGATGGCGTTATTACGAACTAACCTACCTGGCGTTGTGACCAAATGCAAAGCT
>WUQG02026212.1:0-30832 GCA_011317285.2 Androctonus mauritanicus | reverse complement strand
CGCTTAAATCCACATCGACAAAGCTAATCCGTCGAATTTCAACAAATTGGTACTGACCGAGTTAAAGGACGCGATTGGATTTATATAATAGCGAAATCCGCGAATATTTTCGACGACGTGATATATAACACAAACGTACGTTGTTAAATTTCACCCAACACAGGAAACGTCAGAGGTAGCAAGCAGCAGCACCAGCATCCGGAAGATATAGGCTTTTGCACTTCGCGTATTCATCGTAAAATCATACACACTCACATTTATAATACACCAATGTGTATATGTATACACATGTATATAAGAATTCAAAGTTGCCCATAAAAGCGGAGAGTTTGGGAGTTATATGAGAGTGTGTGCATAATATGTAGGTAGCTTCCAGTTTCTATCCTTTCCTAGAGGCAAAAACCACAACCCTGTACAAAGCTAGATTAAATATTATATTAAAGGGGTTGCCCTCCAAAGCTTTTCAGTTCAACTTTATATATATGTGTATATATATATGATACGATGATGGGAATGGGCCAGAGAGAAAACTTGAAAGTTTTCCTACACATATTTAATAAATACGTGCAGCATTAGCAGTATTATAGAGCAGCAGAGACGTGAGACGTCGAAAAGCCCGCAGAGAGGTAAAAAAAATCTAAAAGGGCAAAGATGAGAATGAGGAAAGAGGGGGAGGGGGCAAGTAAATGCGCATTGCAGCTGGTTTTCGAGAGCGGCGTAATTAAGATTAAAATTATTCTGTGTTGATTTTAACAGATATATCGCAATTCGGTATACCGACGGGAAACAGTTGGAGCTATGGAAGCACGGGTGGTTACGCGGGCTACCTGCCGGGACCGCTCTCGTCGTGCTCGGCACAGACGCCGTTCGCTCCACCGGCGCCGCCACCGCTGCCCTCCACGACGACCGCTCTGACGTCCTTCGCGGGAGCGGCGGCCATGAACACGCCCAGCGTCGCGCCAGACTCGACGGCCGGAGCCACGGCGGTACCTGCGAACGCCAGCGGGAACACGGGACAACAGGACGCTTTTTCGGCGGTCTCTGCAAGTAAGATGAAATTCTAATTTTTTGATAGGTCGAGTTTGTCGGATGATGTGCGATAATATAAGTGCACTGCTATATCTGCGAATGAGCTTGTTGAGATTTGAAACGGAATTTAGTCTGAGGTTAGAAATCCTATTAAATAATTTTTGTCTACTTGTCTTCTTAAAAAATTCATTTTACATTTATTTTCAAATTTCTTTCATAACATGTACTGACAGAATATTGTTCTAAATATTAAATGACACATACAATAATCATGCAATAATGATTATTGTGTGTGTCATGTAACTTCAAATAATAATTATTTATTTGAAGTTACATGACAAATAATTCAAATAAATAAATTTTATATATTTTTTCATTGAATTTTCTTTGAATTAGCACTTATATTACTTATAACAATTAATTTTTTCAACTATATCTTGACAATAAATTTGTAGTGTATCAACTGAGATAATGGCATATAAAAAAGAATCTGACCAGTTATTAATAAAGAAAAAATAAAATTTAAATAAAATAAAGTCAATGAGAGTAGAAAAATATTAGTATTGCTAAATTAGCAATATTTGTTTGCTAAAAGTATCAGTGAGAATAAAAATATCAGTATTACTTACATTGATTATAACTACATATTTTAAATTTTATCACAGTTTTAAATTAGACTTTGATTTTTATAAAGTAAAATAAATTTTCATCCACAAAATCTTAAAATATTAACTATTCAAAAATAAATGTTGCAATCTAAGTCCATTTTTTTCAAAAAATCATTAAAAATATATATAAATTTTTATGGTAAATCATTTTATACAGCTGTTCTTGCCTATTTTCTTGTATTTGAGCTGACAATACATTAGCAATAGAGCAGAGAATAAGGAAGAAAACTGTCCTATATATTGATAATGCCAATAAGTTTACTTTCTAAAATTGCAAAGATAAACAGAAATATACTATATAACAAATTTTAAAACCAAAACAAAGCAATAATTAAGCAGAAAAAATTATTTATTTACAATGGTAACTTTGTAATGATTTTTTTTTTTGTCTAACTAGTGTTTGTTTTGGAAGAAGGAATTAATATTTGAAAGTAGATAGTATTCTGTATTTTTATAATCAAATTGTTAAATTGTAAAAACAAAATGCAACCATTATGCTAGGAATTATAGTACTTTTTATGCAAATTATAAACTAATTTGTAAATTGCAAAACTAATTTATATTTAATAAAAATTAAAATTACATAAAAAAAATTTTATGTTTTTTTTCATATAGTACCATTGGAAAATATTTTGAAATTTTATGAATCAATTACAAAAAAAAAAATAAAATGTTTTTGCACTGAAAATATTACATTTGTATAAATGTATGAAACTGGAAATATCAATATATAGAAGAAATGAAAGTATTGAAAAATGAAAAAACTAACAACAAAATACAAAAGATATGCAAAAGTGAAAAATGATTAAAAAAAATTACAGAAAACTCTTTATAAATATAATAAAACTTTACTTTAATAGAGTCATAACTTTTGTATAATTCTTCTAAACTGCTTTAGCATGTCTATAGTATCTATTAATCAATAAAATCTAACACAATAGCAGTTTGAAAAGACTCTTTATTCAGCTGCTATCGTGTTAATTTTATTGATTAATAGATACTTAATTTAATATTAACATACTTAGGAAAAGGTACAATTTTATAAATGTTAAATCAGGATGAAATTTGTACCATTCAAGAAGTCAACTAATAGCTGATCCTTTTGTAAATTTTGCCTATTAAAATTAGTGTCATTTTCAAGATGTAAGTTTTATTGATTATTATAATTCATTCACTAGACACAAATTCATTGTCATTGGCATTTGATTAAAAATTCAATCAGCAATTCTATTGTGTTACAAAAGTATATATATCTTGAGAGCATAAGTTTAACAGCTGATTTTGTAATTTTAACAGACTTCTTTTGAATAATATAAATTTCATCCTAGTTTAATATTTGTATAATCTCATTTAGGGAAACCATACAAATTTTAACTTATTTGGCTAATTTTAGAATTTTTTATGAGTAAATTCAAATCATTCTTCTAAATTATTGCCCAATAAATATTTTACTTTAATAAACAGGATAATTATCTATATTCAAGATATTTTCTTTGCAGATTACAGAAATGAATCAAACATTTGCAATCATCCAGAAATAAAATGTTTAGAAATGAATATATTACTCAAACAACATTAAAAAACTGATTAGGGCCAAAAACAAAAATTAAACTTACCTTTAATTTAACAACAACTATTAACATAAGTTTAATTTCTGATTTTTGGTCCTAATAAGTGATTTTTTAATATTTTTGATTTCTAAACCTAGATAACTTTGTTTTATTCAAAAAATTTGCAATAATAAGAAAATGATCTATTATGTGATAATTTATTTAATAATGAAAAAGCAATGTTACTTGCTTCCGTAGCAATCCCCAAACTACATGTGCTCTCTGGATGGTATAAATAAGCAACAAACTGGTATCCAAAGGCATTCTGCCTCTTGGATTTTTCACAACCATGAACCACATCACCATATGCAATAAATAAATAAATGAAAAAATTCAGATTGCAGGTTAACATTTGTTAACATAAGTTCAATTAAGCCTCTTAAAAATAAAGATTGTAGAGTATTGATTATCTAAATGTTACATAGTAAACAGAGACCAGGTTCGGGAAACAAAATAAAAATACAAAAAACAAGCTACAAAGCTGAACCGAAAACTTTTTATTTAAAGTATTTAATTTAATTTAAGTAAGGTTTTTATCTAAATGTTAATTATTCAAATTACTGCCACCTAAAAAATTACAGACAATCCCAACTTACATAGATCTGACATATATACAGTAGTTTAATACTTACATAAAAATTCTGTTACTAAAAGAAAAATATAATGATTGTAATTATAATAGAGAATAAAGCATTTTCCTTCTAATTTCATCATTTGTCATGTGTATATATGTTTTATGGGCTTATTAGATTAATTTTAGTTAATTAACTGGGCTCAGATCTGGATTTCTTCTGAAAAACCAAAGATGTAGGATCTGGAATTGAATCAAGATCTTCCAAGATGATAAGCGACTGCTTTATCACATAATTTAGGTGCTTATTCTTTACAAATTATTGTGTGTTTGATTTAGGTGCTTATTCTTCAACATAATTATTATTAATGTTATATCTTTGTGATACAGTATAGAATATACTTCAATATACATATAATTTGAATTGTGTAAGGTTTTCCAGAACGATCCATTTATGTAAGTCAAGGATTGCCTCTATATACTTTTAGTGCATTGATTATTATGGTGGAGTATTATTTTTTGCATTTAATTATTCATTTCTAATTATTTATTCAATGACATGTGCATTATAACACAGAAATAGTCTTAATTTGTTATTATAAGAATTAAAAAATCAGATGTTGGCTTTAATTACGGTGTGAACAGTTTGATTATTTACAAGCTAATTCCTAAATTAATTATTTTTTTTAATAATACTTCATACTTTAAAATACAGAAGTAATAACCTTGTGTACAATAATTTAACTGTAGACTTAAATTATTTGTAATTTAAATAAAACTTTTTACTTTTTTATTCTTTTTTGTATAAATTGAATATTCTCATGTATTAAGACCAAAAGCACTAAACAACAATCAGAAACTTTAATATAAAAAACGTTTTCAGTCTTATAAACTGACCCTCTTTAGTTAACAACAAAAAATATTTCCTTATACAGGCAGTCCCCGACTTACATAAGTGAACTATTCTACAAAACCCTGAGTAAATTGAATCTATCTATGTTTGAGCATATGTTACACAGTACTAATGGGTCACAAAGACTTAATATTAAACATAGTTATATTAAAGAATAAGCACATAAATAGCATGTTGGTAGTCATTTACCATCTTGAAGGATCTGGATTCAATTCTGAACCTCACACTTTGTTTTTTCAGGAATCCCAGGTTCAGGCACTGCTCCTTAATTAAAATTAATTTTATGTAAATATGTATCTATCTAAGTCAAGAATTGCCTGTATTAAAGTTTTATTGCTAAATAGCAGTGGTGTTCAACCTGTCGATCATGGAACAATTTTTGATTGATCTCTTGTTTATTCTTCCTTACAAATTTAATTAAAACTGAAAACATAATAATTTATTTATCATTATTTTGTATTATATTTTGATTCTCTTTAAGTATATTGCTATTTTATTATATTTTCTATTATTATAAAATATAATAAAATATTTTATATTTTAAAATATTCTATTTTATATTGTTTATTTATTTTTCGTTAAAATTGTCAAATAAATAATTTTCTTATCATTTGGAAGTATAGCAATGAAAAGTTTCCAATATTAACTGATACTGCGCAAAAAATTCTGTCGCGTTTCGGATCGACATACTTGTCAGAATCCGCTTTTTCAAATATGAACGTCATAAAAAATCAAGAAACAGGATTAGAAATGATCATTTGGATGATTGTCTGCCATTGGCCACTTCTTCATATTAACCTGACTATGAAGATATTGCGAACTCCAAACAATGCAAATTTCACAATAACTTTTTTTAAAAATCAACCAGCATTTTCTGTAACTTATGAGTTTATAATCAATCTGTTGTTTTTTCTAACTTTGGTTTCCATAATAGAGAAATAAATATTTTATACCAATATATTTCTTGAATTAAAATAATTAAAAGTAATAAATAAATTTTTAAATACACAAATAACGTTTTAATTTCTTTAAAGTTTTTAAGGCTGGAAGAGTGGGTCCTCCGAAGTGAGTGAGAGTATTTAACTACATAATTGTATGTAATTAAATATCAGATTGGGGCAAGCTCCTTGGGTTGGGGAACGGGATCTATATAAGAGAATTGATCGCCGAATAACTTAGTATAGAAAAATAGCTCGTATAACAAAAAAGGTTGAACACCACTGGTATATTGTTTTGTAGTATTAAATTGTAAGTAGAAAGCATTTATAAAATTAGACTGTTATGAAAATGAAGGCGCAGACACAGAAAGTTTGGAAATCACTGTTTTACGCTAATGAAACTGATCTGTTTATTTTCAATTTTAAAATTGAAAATTTGTAAATAAAATTTTATTTTATGATGAAATAAATACTGTAAATATAATTTCTTTTTGAATGATTACTGAAAGATAAAATAACATTTTCAATAACTCTTCTCGTGTTTCTTCCTGAATGCATCGATTTTAGCAGCAGTGTATTTGATAGTGTCAATTATTAGGCCTATATGCAATATATGGATGTTTGGAAACAAACAGAAATGCTTTGTTTCTACCTTTCTACATTTGTAGTTTATGAATTACTTTACTATTTATTATATGCATTGCTGATTAGTTTCTAATTAATGTGTGTTAGACGTTTATCCATTTCTAATATTTCTCAATATTTTACGAAATACAACTTGTTGATGTCTATTTTTGTTTTGTTTTATTTGTCACTATTTCCTTTTCTAAACGAAATCGTTAATTATTTTATTAATTTTGGGACAAAAATGATATTCTGTTGGGAAATGTTTTCCTTCACAGTAAAATCGCTTTCTTAAAATTAATAATTAGAATTAATGGCATTGCATTTGGAAGTTTCCAAATTATATGTATCATATTAACTTTAGGCTATTCATACCCTGATGGGATCTGCCGTTAGGTGGAGAATGGGATTCAACGACCCAGTCCCTCTTGAAGAAAGTGGAGGTGTGGAACCCGGAAATTGAATCCAGATCCTCTAGGATGGAAACATCAAGGACCGGGTGTGCCATTAAAGTTTTCTATTTTTCCTACGTATAACTTTTGATTTTTATATATTAAAATTGTTTTTAGTTTTTAAAAGACAACAGTCATTATTATAACAAAAAATAATTGAAGCATTGGCTTTTTGATAAATCGATACCATTATTTATCACTCTTATATTGCGATTATCCGCAGTCAAATTACATAATTCTTGACAGATTAAAAAATTTTTTCTGTTTGTATTTCAAGATTTGGAAATTCTCTTGACTAAAGAAGAAAGTTTGTCTTAATTTATTAGGAATATGATTATATTCCTAATAAATTAAGACAAACTTTCTTCTTTACTCTTCCACTCTTATACTGCGGATAATCGCAGTATAATAGTAGTAAATAATGGCATCGATTTATCAAAAAGCCAATGCTTCAATTATTTTCTGTTATGATGATGGCAGTTGTCTTTTAAAAACTAAAAACAATTTTAATATATAAAAATCAAAAGTCATATTTAGGAAAAACAGAAAACTTTAATGGCACACAGGTCCTTGATGTTTCCATCCTGGAGGATTTATAACAAAAACCTATTTGAAATTGATCTCACTGATCTAAACAAAAAAAAAAATAATGATTTTATTCTGTAAAATTTATTTTGTTAAGAACATATGATAGATATTCTGAACAATTTCAATAGTTTTCCTACGCCTATTTTAAATTTTTTAGATTTATAATTTAAGTTTGGGATGAAAATTAGATTATGACCATTACTTTGTATTATTAGGCACCGGATAATTTACAAATAAAATTTTATTTATGAATAAGTGTAATCATTACATGTGACTTCTTAGGTATTAAATTTATAGGAAACATATGATTAAACTCATAAAATATCAAACAAATTCACAATTTTTATATATACAATTAAAAAGTAATAAGTGTATATGATAAAATTTTATTACTTATAAAAAGTATTATAAATTTTTATTTTAAATATATGTAAATTTTTTTTATACTTAAAACTTCGAATTTAATGCTATTTGTTTTATTAAATTCTTAATTGCAGAAAGTATTTTGCAAAGAGTTTAATTTCAGAATTTTACTGAAGTATTTGGAATAATCTTTCAGTTATTTGTTAATATTTAATTAAACCATAATTTTTTTAGTTGCCCATATCAAGAATTTGCTATAGAATAAAACTCAATAATAAATAATTTGATTCCATGTAGACATTTGAGACAGTTTAAAAGATATATATATATATATAACATAGAAAATGATTTTATTAAAAAATATATAACAACAGAAATAGAATTTAAAATATATAACAGAGTTATTATTGCTCATGTTATCTTTGTTGTTATTTTTATTTATCATTAAAATCTTAAAATATAATACCATTGATATATTTTTTCGATATAAAATTGAATATAAAAACAACGAAGTACATGATAAAAAATTAATAACTAAATTAAAAAATTATAAATTTATTTATGAAATATATAAAAAATGATCACAGATTTATTCGTCACATGTTAATGCTAATTTTACTTCAATGAATTCCATGTCAGATTCTTTAAGTTGTTCTTCGTTAGAAATATCTTCTATGGACAATGGTACAAAATCATTTCTGTTAATTTTTTTATTTCTTGTAGAAAGCGATTTATCACAGTTTCCTAAAAGATCTAAAAGTAAGGGTATGACGAATAAAGCATGGAATGCTGTTTGGACAGCCACAATACTGACTATCTTAAAGAAAATCCTTGATACATAAAATGGTTGAAAAGCCAAAATCAGAACTCCAAGTATTGTAGAACACGATCCTTGAAAAATAGGAAAACCAACTTCGTACAATGATTTCTTAATTCTTTCGTTAGAACTTAAATTATTTGCCAGTACAAAAGAACTAGATATGTGAGTCGGATAGTTAATAGAAAATCCAACGCATAATATTAAAATAGTGAGAGATGGCAAGTCTAGTTTAACGCTCCAGAAACTCATAATTCCCACAGTTTCTATGATAATGCAAATAATAACTACCGAAATGCATATGGCACATGTAATGTTAGGTACAAAGAGAAAAAATATTATGCAGATAAGTGCTGAAGCAACTAAACCGATTTCAATAGTTATTCCTTTTATCAATACTGCCTGTTCAAGAAAATGAAAATTAAGAGAAAACACTTTTACTGATATCGGCGTGCTTTCTGCAATTTTATGCATATCTTGCATGACGTCAGTTTCTATTTGCTGAGAACTGATATCTTTCATGGCCAGTAAAAATCTGCTTGCGACGATATCGGTGTAGTTTTCGTTAAATTTAATATCTAAGGCAAACTGTCTGGCTTGAGGAAGTTTAAGGAAAACGTGGCGCAATCCGTCAATAAAATCTTGTTTATCTGACATGTTGTAACCTCTCAGAAGAACACTACTTATTGGATGATTCATAAATGTTTTGTAATATTTTAACCAAGACATAGTAAGTTTAGATTCAGCAATATTTGGATGAGATTCAAATTTTCTAATAGTTTCTTGAATAGCCATCTGCACATCGTGATCAGCATAATTCAAAGATTTGTTTATAATCAAGTGAATAGGATAAGTGTACTTTCCAAAATATTTAAACATAATGTCACTGAATGCTGCTAACGATGAATTATAACTCAATATATCAGTATATTCGTTTCCACTTTTGATAAAGGTTAAACCCCATAACGAAGAACCGATGTTCATGAAGAACAAGATGAGTACTAATACTTTCGTTGTAGGATACGTTAAAATTGGACCTAGTTTATCTCTTAGCTGTGACATCAAAAAGTCTTCTTTATAAACTTGATTATTAACTGAAAATAAAAAAATATATAAATCTATTTAATAATTCCCACAAATTATTATAAAACAGAAGAAATAAACGAATAATAACGATTCACTGGAATTCTTGTTACAACAAAGTTGTATATCATAGATTGAAAAATCATAAAATAGATCTGATTTGAGTTCCAAAATTTAGTATTATTTGATTACTAATGGAATTTTCTAATTAGCTTTAATAAACAAAGATTTTATAATATGTAATAATACAGAATGAGTTATAAGAGGGATTATATAAAAAAAGATATATATCATAACAATTAGTTATTTAATAACAAAATATGAATTTATATACCTCCTGAAAATTGGAATGTGATCGAATTTAGTCCTTTTTTTTCTCTATAACCACTGAGTGCCATACATCCTCCAAAGAAAGTAATTTGATAAACGTAGGTAAAAAACGTACATAGTGCTGCATAAACGCAAAATATTCTTATAGCTGGAAAAGTTGATGCAATTCCAATAGAAAATGATAGAAAATTGGTTAAAGAAGTTATGGTAACAGATACAACTGCTTCCGAATACGTTTCTGCCATTCTATCTGCCACGCTAATTTTTGAATTGGTTCTTCTCCATGCTGATATAAGAATAAAGGAATCATCAATTTCCGTAGCTGAAAGTAAAAAAAACAAAAAACGTTACTTAATACGTGACAATGTTAGCAATTTAGATCTCTACTTAGATTCTTATCATTATCTGAAGCAAGGAAGTGTATCAAACAGAATCAGATAAGAAAAATTAAGTACAAAGAAACAAAAAAGTTGCAGGAAAGACAATAGCTATTATTTTTATTGTTTAGTTTTTACAAATACTTACTGCAGATTAAAGAAAATAAAAGAATGACGAAAACCTATACAAACTAAGAAATTTGTAAAGGAAAAAATTGCTTATCTATATTTTATTTTCTATAGAAATATATTTTAAAAATGTAAATTTATTTGTGATTTTCTTAATATATCTGTAGAATAAAATAATTTTAACTCGTTGTTTTAAATAAAAAAAGATGATGAAATATATATATATATTCAATAGAATTATTAATAACTTTATAACACATTTAAAACTTAATGGTTTATTACTTTTAATGATACATGATAAGGTATTTATCATTATGTTATACTACTAATAATAATCTATGGATCATCTTAATTCTTGATATTATTTAAAATTAATCCTGCCATTGTTAAACTGAAATACAGTGTAAATAGGAAAATTATATTGTAAAAGAAAAATGTCAAAATTAAATTTATCTACAGATTAAAATTCTTGCACATTGAGTAACTTTAAAGATAGAAATAGATATAGGAAGTGGTACGCTTTAAAAGAAATAAATTGTTAGGAAATTTATAACTAGATGATTTTGATCACTGTTACAGTCATTACGTAATCGTGATAATGGAACAGTTATATAAATGTTATTTAAGAAATGCCTACGCAACAAAATTACACCAGTTTTGGTTTTTAGTATTTTTATCGATTTCTTAACTTCTAAATAAGATACTTTAAGTATAAACTTAATATTTTGAGGATAAATGCCATAGTAACATAAAATATAAATAAATTGCCGAAATGGATTTCGAAATATAAATAAAAAACCGAACAGATGAAAATTTAAATACATTTTATAATCACGGTTTAAGGATAACTGTAAATAATCTTTTCTATTCCGTAACTGGGAAGTTTTTGTTTTAATTATGAAAATATATATTCATATAAGGATATTTACCTAAAACAGAATAGCAGAGAGCGATATTGAAGTCGACATATTCAATCCCAAAATAAGACATCAAGCCAAATCCACTAGCAATAGCCATTCCTGCAGAAAGGCAAGCAGAAGGTCCAAGCCAGGGTTTGCTTCTCACCCAATCGTTTGTCATGCAAGTAATAAGTGCAAATACAGCAACAGTTAAAACCACAAACGGAATTCTTGGCAATAATCTATTCGTGAATCCTTTGATTTCGTCGTTGACAAGTTGATGACTTATGAAAGAAAGAGAAATGTTTTCAAATTTTCGATGCTTCATATAATTGCTCAGTTTAATTTGCCATAGATCTATCGCTTCAAGTTTACTACTACAGCTAGTATCTAAAAGATAAAATTGCCTAACACTCTTAAAATCTTTAATGTAACCATCATTATCCAATTCCACACCTCCTAAAGTGAGGATATAATTCTTATATGCAAATGTGAAATCATCAATTTCTATTGGATATCTTAGCTTCTTCTTTCCTGATATGATATCTTTAGTAAAAGGTAACAACTTGACAAAAATTCCTTCCACGCATACTCCAAACCTTTTCGCACATAAATCGTTATATTTGAACGATTTTCCTTTAAAGCTTATACTGATGTTTTTAATGTTTTCGTGCAATTTATGTATTTCATCGAAAATATCTTCTCGAAGCATAGATTCTCCTTCTTTTGCTACGATCTGAAACAGAATAAAGTTCCTTCTAGTTACCCTGGGAATGTCTGTATACCAAGATGTGTTCATTGGAAATAATTTCTCCACAAGTCTTTTGTTCGCTATTGCCTTACCATTGGATGATGTGAAGAGATAATCTGCATTTCTGCTGACTTTAATGTTAGGTATGCCTATAGATAATGCTATCGATAAGATTAATGGTATTATGATAAAGAACAAAGGATGATTTCCGATTAATCTACCAAGTCTTTGAAACTGACGTGAAAGCCCGTTTTGAATGCACATGAGATTCATTTTTGAGATGAGTACTGAAATAAAAAGAATTATCGATTAATATGCAGAATAAATGGCATTAATGAATATATACTTGAATTATTTGCTATTAAATTTTACATTGAAATAAATATGTAATAATTTCATATATTATTAAAGCAGCGATATTTGCTTCAAGCCATTTTAACTACAAATGTATAATAACTCCGCTTTATAGATCATAAGAATAAATTATGCGTATGTGAGTTCAGCAATTCGCTTAACCATAACATTCAAGGACTTAACATAGCGGAGGTTAATAAACCTTTCATATTAATTACGTTATTATACTTTAAAATTTAGAGTAAATTGATAAACTGAAAGTACCAGAATTTAATTATTGATAGTAAAATTTGAATCACACTTTTACTACGGAAAGATTTAAAAAATTCTTTTAATAAATATACATTAAATAATTAAATATCTAATTATTTCTAAAGTATTCGAAAGGAAAAGTTATCTAATAAGTCACATTGAAAGAGAAACCGAATATAAAAGGTAAGAATGAGTTTGACGTCACTTTATACTCACCTCAATGACATATATAAACAGCATACCGAATGAAGAGGGAAAGAATTGTGTAAGAGGAAAGTGGATAAAAATTAAGGATGTTATGAAATGGGTCAAAACCTTGAAACAACATGTGCTTCATCAAACGTCGTAATGAAACATTAGAATTGTCAATTTTAGGAAAAATATGGATTTCAATATATTTTAAATTAAATCTTGTTTTCTTTTAGATTTTTAGTAATAGGCAAGAAATTTTTAATGATTTGTGAATATTGCTTCTGCACAAGAAGCAAACGCATGTGTACATATTTTCTTGTAAATAGAATTTATTATCGATAAATTGCTTATTGTTTAAAAAAATAGTTTTAAGTCAACTAATGCTATCAACAAAAGATTTTATCGAGGTAAACATAAATTTAATAATAATATTTATGTTCAAAATTGAGGAAATTGTAATTTAGCTAGAAAAGTTCCATTTTTTAAAGAATAGAAAGTGGAAAATTAGTATAATACAATGATAAACGTAAGGAAGAAATTATGGATTTTTTTCTTTTTATTTCTACCGGTTTATCTGATTACTTACAAGTGAATTTTATGATTGGTTTTATATTTTCGAAATATTGTTTGATTATAGGATATTTCTACCAGCGAAACTAACTATTCTCTTCAATTGAACAAGGATAATTAGGATGCTATAATACGGAAAATAATTTATATATCTAAATATAAATAAATTTATTTAAAATAACTAAGATAAAAAAATGATTGTATATTTTTTAAATTTATTTATTTATTTTTACTTTATTTTTGCATATTATTTAATTTAAAATGATTTTATTTAATCTAAATTTAATTAACTATAGAGGAAAATCATATTAGTCAAAAATTTGATAATAATTTACTTATGTTCTATTTATAAAGTTAAATATTTAATTTAATTAAAACAAATAATATCTTTATCAATTTTTTGTATATAACCTATATAATTGGAAAATTTTCTCGCCTTTATAAGCTAGAAAAATCTTCGAAAAAAAGAATTAAGGATAAAATAAAAATAAAAAAAAAATTAAAAAAGTAGAACTATCACGAAATTAATTCTATATACCTTTTAAAAATTTTATCTTGTAAGAGAATAGGACAAACACGTGTTATATATGGTCATTGCATAGTAAATAAAGCGTAAGAAATAAATACATTTCTTGAATACTGATCCGATAATATAGCATTAAACAGTGACATTATTTAAACTCCCATAAATTTCTACTTATAATGCATTGGTTGTATGAACTGTCGTATAGTAAGTGAATGCCAAATAATTTACGCTAGAAATAATTGCAAGGACATAAAATGTATGATAGTGAATTGTTCCATAAACTACATTATGCTGACAACGCTATTCAATGGCCTACTTCATTTCTACAATCAAAAATTTGCATTTGCAGAACAATGAGTTTTTTTATCAGAAATTTAAATAATTTCCAACCAGATAGCTCATATTTTTAAATTCGTATTTCACATTTAATATTAATTATTCGTTAAAAATTGCTTTTTTGTATATTCGATAAAAACTATTTTTATCTTTATTCATATTAAAACAAAGGCATTTTTTTAACCTTTACATTTTATAAAGAAAATAATTTCCCATTGTGTTTTGATAAGAAAATTATTAAAGAAAAACTAGTAACTTATATACAATATATTAAAATATTTATTACAATATTAAAAACTACTAAAGAAAACAGTCTCATGCCTAAAGCTATAATTTTAACCTAATAATTCCCAACAAAATTATAATAATAATAATTTATATGAAATACTATTATGTGGTTAGAAATAATTATAGAGAGTGCAAGTAGTAGTTACCTTTCTGTCTGTCGAATGTTGAGTATGTCCGTATATTTCAATTTAAAGCTTCTTCAAAATGCAGGTACATAAAAGTAGAAGATAAATTGACCAATCAAAACACAACTGCTCTTCTTTGATAACAATAATATTTATATTTGAATATGTAAGGACCGCCTCTTCCTGAAAAAGTTATAAGGAAAATTTTATTCTTATATTGTCACAATTAAGCAATTCTCTTAATTATAATTTTTTCGTTTATAACCATTCGAAATTCATATCGCTATTCAGTTTTAAAATAAGAAACTTTTTAGAGTAAAACATAATTTATATAGTTTTTTAACGTTCCCTACAGATAATTAAAAATAATTGTTAATAGTACTTCTAAGAAACTATATTGCTATTTAATTATAAAATAAATCTTATGATTATCTGGAAAAATTTTCTATATGTTTATGCTGAAATATATTTTAATAGATATTATGAGGCATTTTTGATGCTATACCAAAATTTTGCTTAGTTTAATCAAAGAAACTTGAAGCAACTAAGGATTAGAAGAATTGCATATTTAATTTATTATGGAATTAGAAATTAAATTTTGCATAAAAGCGAATAATAGTAGATGACAAAACAATTTTTTTTAATTTATAAAGAGTACCATAAATATAAAAATTATATAGTTGTTGAAAATAGTTATCGATATTAATCATAAACAACTCAGGTCTGAATTTTATTAAAATATATTTTATCACCAATTGAAAATATTTAATCGATTGTTAGTAACAATGTAGCCACGTTTTACTAGGACAACTACAATATTATTAATTATCTGAATTTAAACCATCTTTAAAAGTATCGATTCTTCAATGTTCGAGTCGTATGGTTTCATAAAATCGTAAATCCTTGAAAATTACTACTATGTATATATATCTTAATTAAATATATGGATATCCTATAATTTGAATGATCTACATATTTAATACTTAAGATATATTGGGAATAGATTTGGCACAATGGATAGTAATCGGATTACGTTTTTGTAAAAAGAAACTAAAACATTCAAAATATTTTTATTTATTTAACTGAAAAATATAATTTTCTCTATTCACGAGAAAATTTTTTGATATTTAACCAACATTGTACTCTAAAGTTAAGAAAGTACTAACAGATTTTTTTTTATTAATGCTAAAATTTAGTTTAATAAGTAAATCTTTCTCAAATTTTGAAGTAATATCATCATCACCAACATTATTATAAATTTTTAATAATAAATCTAAATGACATTTATTTTAAAAATTATGCTATTTTAATATACATAATATGATCAAATAATAGGTAAAATGATTATTTTATATAATTATGTTGCTCAGTATTGTAATGTTAGTTTAGCTTTTTAGCTTATGCTTGACGATGAAGACAACAATAATAATATTATTATTTATAAAAATTTACTGAATTTCTTAAACAATTTTCAAAATATAAATGATTTTTTTAATAATATTTAATAATATACATTTATCTATATTTAGTTTTCATTGAATTATGAAAAAAATCGATGTTATCATTATTGTTACAATTATTAAACACAGTATACATCACCGAAAAAACAAATTAAGAAGTATTATCTTATTAATTTATTACATCATTATGATACTGATTAACTTCATATTGAATAAAACACATCAATTAAAAATGTTTTTCAATATATTATAGATACCAGAATATGATAAAAAATGTAACCTTGTAAATTTACGTGAATGATAAGGTAAATCAACATAAATTGCACATAACAATATAAACTAGGAAAACATTGACATAAAAGGAAAATTCGAAAGTAGCTATTAACAATGCTCATAATGCTGAATCCTATCAATTAATAACCTTATTTTGATTTCTCTTAATGTCTCTGTTAAAAGTTTGCCACGTGTTTGTCTTCAGCTGGTCGGCTTTGACCTATCGTAAGACATGACAGAGATCAAGTTTTTGAAATTCGTGAAAAAAATGATTAATTATATTAAATAATTAGCATTAACAGTGTTTCTGTAACAAAGCAGTAGCCAGAATAATTTTCAAGAAGTCTATGTTGCAATTAACCTTATTAAAAATGTTATAAACTTATGGCTATTAATACAGTATGTTGATATGGTTTATTTCCTTAATTTTTAAAAGAAATGGCAATATTGAACTGTCACAATTGTTATAGTAGCTATTTTTCTTTACAAAGAATAGTTAGAAATGAAATAAAGGAAACGAGGATGAAAATAATCGCAACTCTCAAGCGATCAAACGCTTGAGATTCACATGTAGCGATTTTCTTGCATAGCTAGAAATAATATGCGAAATTTTATTATTTTTCTCGATTTTCTTGCTAATTTTTTCCACAATCAGATATAAAACTATTTATTAAACTATTAAACCATTAATTATCGAAAATCAATTTCAATAGTGATAATTAAATAAATTAATATCGCTTGGCACGTTCCATTAACAAACTCATCATTAATCACGAATGATAAATGATTTCTTCTTTTAAATTAATGACATATTTGATCATTAAATATACATATATTTTTAACATTATAAATTCTAAAAGCTAACTTACCGAAAGGCATTACTAGCTTTTATGACTTCTTAAAAATATTTTTTCCTTAAATAAATGCATACTGTGTATACGTGAACCCTACAGCATCATACGTTCGGGATAATAATAAAAGAGGTAAATCGAATATTATATCATTTTACAGGAGATTATTTTCTAGTTGACTAAGAGAACATATCAAATTATCACGTGATTGAATTGGCCAAGTAACATGACATAAAAATTTGTCGATGTAATAAATATGACGTAAGTTGTATTATAACGTTAAGCAACATAGTAAAAATGATGTAATTTAAAACGCAAGTATGTATAAAAAGAAATAAAAATTGGAAATACCATTAAAAAATAAATAAATAAAAAACTTTCCATGCAGTATATGAAAATAAAATAACTTCATAGAAAAATACGCTTTCGGCCATTTTGTGATGCATATTTGCTGTCAAATTTTTACAAGAGTTAGAGTGATATTTATTATTTGCTGCTATTTAAATATCATGCAGCGAAATTTTGAAAGATATTTCTTAGAACTTATCCTATTCAAAATAATTTTGTACGTCATCTGTCTATTGTGACGGTAATTATTTAGATAGTAAGAACATAATTTCCTGTTTAAATTCATTATAGGGAAAAAGCAATGACAATATATTTTAACATCTTATTACGTAAATTAATTAATGATTTCTGAATTTGTTATGCATTGCTATAGATACAAAAAAGAGTACACTTTTAATTCAGCTGAAATACAGTTATATTTTTGAATGATAAATTATTAGGGAAGGTTTCAAGCTAACATTTATAGAAATAATTTAGACTGTAGACTAAAATAAAGTAAACTTGTTTTCATAATATGAATGAAATATTGAAAAAGTGTATATAAAAATTATGTATTTTCTTCGCTAGTTATAGCTATAATACTAGATTAAAACGAGTTTATCTAATGAATGTTTTTCTCGGAAAATTCTTCCTTAAAAGACGTTGATATTATTTATAGAAAACAATTAATACTTTTGTTTTTCTATAAATCAACAAACTTCCGAAGCTCATATTATGTTTACACCGATCAATCTATGCGTTTAAAATATGTTATTTAATAAAATGTTAATACTTTTTAAAGAGAGATAAAATACTGGCGTTATAGCGCTATATTTATTGCTTTTATTCAGTTAATGATATTTATACTTAATATAAAAAATTACGTTCACCACGTTTTATCAATAAGATTGTTTGCGGTTTTATTAAAATTTTTTTCTCTTATAAGGGGATGTAGTAAGGGAAGAAAACCACATTTTTTTCTCTCTTTTTGTATGATTTGAATGCATGCATTTATTAATAGACTCAATTACGACGTGTTTAAAATGACAAGGGAATGAAATAACTTGAAAAACATGAGAATAACAACCTTTCAAAAGAATAATAAAGGTCAGTTTGAATGTTTGATGTATACAACAATGGTTAAAACCGAATATTATAAAAGGCACGCTATATTAATAAAGTTTGCATAATAAAAGTTCATTCATATTCAAATTTTTGTTCATCTTTATTTATTATATCTCTCATTATTGCGAGTGATCTTTGCCATCAACAGATCAATTTTCGAACTGATGTCGGAAAAGTTGTAACCTTCAAAAATTGAATTATTAACAGTGAATTTGACATAGGAATAATGAAATATTTTCAAACAGTAGAGTAAATTAGCTATGATGTAATTAAACAGTCGATAAAATTATTTATGGAATGATTTTTTTATATTAAAAATAAATTATATTATGGCTAAACATAACTGTGGATCGGATCGGTTTCTGTAAACAGTTTCTAATTATATCTAAATAATTGTGAGCATAACTTAGTTATTTATGATACGAACGAGTTTGCTTAAAACTCGTT
This sequence comes from Androctonus mauritanicus, assembly GCA_011317285.2. Lineage (NCBI taxonomy): Eukaryota > Metazoa > Arthropoda > Arachnida > Scorpiones > Buthidae > Androctonus > Androctonus mauritanicus. Next base: position 11,564 of record WUQG02026212.1, on the reverse strand, counting down.
CGTGCCGTAAATAATAGTTGTTTTCATGAGCGTTAAGTCGTCCGTTATTTTTATGAGCGTTAAGTGGGAACTAGAATTCAAATTAAATTATTAGCATTTATTAACTTAAAGTATCGCCTAAAATATTAAACAAAGATGTATCATGGCCATTAAGTAAAAATGACATAGAACTAGTACAGAAGATGATGTCAGTAGTCCGTTGTTACGTGTAAACATGCAGATAAAATTGAAAAATAAAATTATTTTAAATAATTAATAATATATAATGTTAATTTAATATTTCATAAACGTAATAGAAAATATATTTAACAATTTAAATCAGTATTTTAGAATCAAATGCAATTTATAAATTATAAATTCCCTTTTATCAGAAATATATTTCCAGGAATATTACTTTCATTATTATCATTATTTTTAATTAAAATGCTAATTTATATTTGACATATATATCTCAATAGATTGATTTCAAGGTAAGCAGAGTTACAAAACATATAATCATAGGATTCGTAATTAATTAATTTGATATTAGTATTCTGTTAAAGATAAATCTAAGACCTATTTGTTAGCAAAAATTATATAACTGTATTAGAAAGTTTAAAAAACAACACAAATTTAAAGAGCCTCAAATTATTAAAAATAATATAACTTAATGTAGTCTGAACATTAAGTTTTCGAAACTGCATTTATTCGTCGTATATTATTCTAAAAATATTTTTAAAGAATAGTTGGTTATAATACTTACTGCCAACTATTTCACAACATACTCTGAAAGCTGTGCACTTTCCTGCAACTAGGACTATTCTTCAGATAATGATGTCAAATTTAAAAAGAGATATCACTTCTAGCATGAATAATTGCGATAAAGTCTTTTGAAGACATCAATATTCGGTATGCTATTTTATTTCTTTTTTTTTTTAAATGCTTCATTCCACTCTTGATTCAATCTGTCCTCATTATCTGACAACTATTTTTTTTTATTTTTTTTTCATAATTTCTTCACTTTCAAAATTATATTCTAGTTTTTCTACGCTAAATTCTGTTTATATAACGTCTTAGTGAGATATTTTTCATTTTGGTGTTAGTTATTTAAAATATATATATATATACATTTTAAATTTTATAAACATGAAAAAAAAGGTTAAGCGATTATTCATTGCATGTTTTTATCATATAAATTGATCGGATAATTGTTAGCAAAAACAATTTCGTGGAAATATTCATGAGATACGAAGGACATTGTATAAGATATATGCGTTTTTATCTTATAAATATTAAAAAAAGTGAATAGTTTGACGAGTAAGGACATTTACTTTTAATGAATTAAAATTTTAGTAACGCTTAGTACTTTAAACCATATTCTAAAATTTAAATTACAAAATATTAAATATGAGAATTTTAAAAGACTTGTAAGAATTTATAAACGTTTAGAATGCTTTTTTAACATCACAAATCAAAGACTGAATACCATATGCTGGTATCTATATTCGTGATCTTTATCTGACAAAATTTCCTTAAAATAAAACGTACACTTTTGTAAACCAGTTCCACCAAAGTCAAGCGTGTTTCGTGAACTAATATCCTTATATGAAAATACTAATCATAATTAATAAACTAGTATTAATATTTTTACAAGGCTAAATATAATTTTTTATTTTGTAATTAAATTTAAGTTAAAATACATTAAAGTAAATTTTATATTTCTTATAAATTTAAAAATATTAAAAAAATTCAGTCTTTAATTTTTAAAAATGAATGCCAACTCAAATATGCAATTTAATGAATCCAAGTAAAAAATTTAAAAAATTAAACTCTTGTAAATGTACAATACTTACTGATCGCTACTTGATATGCGAATGGCCGATTAATAAAATTATGAACAACATTTCAATTAAAAATTTATATTATAAACTGAATATGAATATGAAAATAGTGGGGAAAAAAATTTTAAGAAAAATATAATTATTCTGATTACAATTCGTAATAAAGAAAGTTATAATGAAGGCTTTTTGAAAAACAATCCTTGGTCTTAACTTATGAAAAATGGCGAAATTAATAATAACTCAAGGATCTCAGTTAGCCTTAACCTAAAATACGAGCCGCAAATTTTAAAAAGTCATCGTGTGTTTGATCGGAAGGACATATTGAATCATTATTGAAGTTCTTCGACAATATGAATAATCACGTGCTAAAAATAAAAATAATCGTTATTCAACCAAGACGTATGATACTATTTTATCGGATTAATCGATAATTCAGGTCTATTTTGATCATAGGCAAAGATAAAAAAAACGTAATAAAATAAAACAATACAATATACAATACTGTATACTAGCTCCGAGAACCGGAATATTTTAATAAAATTTAAATCTTATTAAAATAGGTATTGGTTCAATAACATACTTATTTTTTAATTTTAATAAGAATTAAAAAAATATAGTTTGGTAGTATATAATATAAAATGTCTAAATATGAAAAAATTTCCTTTCCAGTACGGTATACTAATATAATAGAAAACATATTTTTCATATTTAGACATTTAATCTTATTGAAGTAAAAAAAAATAAGACTATATTTCAATAATATTAAAATTTTATTAAAATATTCCGGTTCTCAAAGCTAGTGCGGTATTATATATTGTATTTTTTTTGTATATAAAAAAAATTGAAGCATAGTATGCTTAAAATATACTAGTATTCAAGTATGATTACTGTGCTGATTGTTCAAAATAAAATACAGTAGATTCCCAAAATATCATAGTGCTGCAAAGAAATTTTTCCACAAAAATTTGAAGTATATTTCCACATTTAAATTTCACATGTAATGTATGAATAGATAGAATAATATAAGTAAAGTTACGTAATTTATTTTTTCTATTGACATTTGATTTGAAATAAGTTTACTTTCCTTGTTCATAGCACGAAAATAAATCGTATGAGTAGACTGTAAGAGTATTTCATAAATATCAAGTATACTTATTAGATTCTGAAAAGTTTAGTTGAATTCGTATAATTATTTTGATATTAATTGCGTGGATTTAGATATATTGAACATAATTATCGGTCTGAAAGAATCTGTGAAAAGACTTTCATATTAAATAATTCATATAAAGTTTTAACCATTGGTAAGTATCGTTATAATAATAATAATAATAATTTTTTGAAATAAAAAAAGATCTTTCAAAAGATTATAATATTTTTCATGTGAGACTAATCGATCCTATATTGAATTTAATTGGAATAAATAATTTTTATTTAAAATTTAAATAGATACAGAAACATAGAATCTAAAAAATTCTATATTTTAATGTTCACTTTACGTACTGTAAACACTATTTAGAATTTTTAAATTTCGAACGGTGTCATATTGTGATGGAAGTTTGTGAAAACTTCAAAATTCATATTCAAATTCCGTAGATGAAAAGAAATGACATTCTAAAATTTAAATGTTTTGTAATATTTTATTATTGGGATATTGTGCGGATAGACGATAATAATAATTATATAAGACAACTGTTATAAAATATTATTTATCTAAATTTAAATTGGCTAAAATAATGTTCGTATCCTGTACATAGTTTCACAAATATCAATGTTTTAACGGATCCAATGTTTCCTTGTTTTGGAAAGATGCCATCTTGTAATGAGACATTTTAAAAATTGATAAGCGTGTAAATCGGATAATAAAGGATTAGCCTTAATGATTTAAATATTCTATTACGTTTAATTATGGCTATATCTGGATGAAGATGGACGGACAAAGCGAATACAGTAATCTACATATCGCTAATTTCTGTAAAAAATGGCAAAGAAATTATTGAACGATGTAAATAAATATATTTTGAAGTAACTCATTTAACTTATGCGTCATTCTGTAATATATACTCGAAAATAAATAAGCTAGGATAAACTATTACATTACAATATTACAAGCGAGCTCCGCACTCATGACCTAATTGTACCTGAAACTCGTCGTAAGCTGAATCTTAATATCCTAGAGACTTAATGTTATAAATGACGATTCTGTTCCTGACAACACATGCTCTAAAAGTACTATAATTTATTATGGAAATGGAAAAAAGAAATCGACTATAATATTTGATATTAGAAGTATTTATTGTCTAAAAAATAAATAAAAATATACAAAAATAGTTGCGTAAATAAAGAGAAATTTAAAGACATTAACGTAATTGATACAGGAGTTGCAGATTGGATAGTTCGATTGACGTTATCCTTACATTGTTTTGAGGTGTCGTACGGAACTGCGTCACAAGTTGTCGGAATTGCGAATTTCTGACGTAAATTTAATTTTTTTAAATGGAATCTAGAACGAAAATAATGATCATAAATGGAAGATTATTGGTCGAGCCAATATATATTTGAGGTCAACTATATCATGCAATACGGAAAGAAATCTTTATATAAATATAGTAATTTTAATATAATAAATGCTTGTATGAAATTTAATTTATTACACATAAGATAACACCAATTAATGGAGACTTATTGTATAGAAAACTAAAGTTTAATATGATTTCTTAATTCAAGTAATGTAAAATTTAAAAACAATTAATACAAGCTAAATTTCGCAATGTAAAATTGATATTATGGGAAAGAATTTGTTGAACATGTATTAAACAAAAAAGAAAAGTAATAGAAAAGATGAAGAAGAAATTTAACAAAAAATTTAGAGTAATGCAAAAAATAGTGTGATAAAATCTTTGAAAATATCTTTATAATGATTAATGTGAAAATAATAGAACAAGCCAATTTGTTTATTTTATGATGATAACATTAACTACATTAACTTAATTATTGAGTAACAGACTAACAGATTTTCTTAATTAATAAAATTTATATACTTTCTCAGAAAAACTACAATTTTTCTAACACAATTCACTTTCTTACTCATAAAAATAAGAGATAAAATTTCTTTATGAGTGATTTTATCTCTTATCTTGTAAAATCTAAAATATTGTCGTAATTAAAATTTACATGTTTTTTACATATAGGTTTTTATATATAACATATTTTTTATATGTAACTGTTAATAATTCTTATATTTTTAATCAGAGCCGGGCCAACTAACTGTGGTACCTGAAGAAAGTTTTAAAAATGGCGTCTTTTGAAAATTTTTTTAAAAAAATACTAAATAATAAATAATAGTCTACTTAAACAGTGTTTTTTTCATATCTTGAGGAAAATATAGTGTGATCCACCTGGCTCTCAACCTCAAATAAAAATACAATAAAGATAATTTGTGGTACAATAAACGACAAAACTAAAATTATAATAAATCTTTAATTTAATTGAAAAATATTATAAACATATTCTGTTTATTTTTAATTAATCTCAAATTTATAGCAACTGATAAAACACAGTCAGAATATTTCTTTGTATTAGGAATTTTGTCATATTAATGTTTCTTTGTTCTTCATTGTGTGCTTATATTAGTCCATCGTTGAGGCGGACTGATATAAGCGCCAAAATCCGCTTCACCAATGGAACCAGACCTATTTTTAAAATATATTCTACATCGGTATAGAAAGTTATATTAGAGCAAGATATGATCGCATATAACTTTACAATTTTTACTCTTTTCTACTTATTCAGCTATTTAATGTTTTATTATTAAAACTACATGCATTTTATTAAAATGCATGCGTAAAATATTTAAGAAAGTCGCCATACTTCTAATATTTATTTCTATAAAATCAGATAACTTGATATTTTGACATAAATGTTACAGTTTTATGTCCATAAATTCAGTTTGCATAATAAACTTTTTTTATCAAGTTAGTTCAATAATTTTCTTACGATAAATAAATCTCAACACATCATTATTATTTATTACTATTGAAAATATACTCAAAAAATCATAAATATTAATGGATTCTATCACGGAGTAATGTTTTGAATAATTTATGCTAGAATGTCATTTTAACTTCTGCGAATCAACACATACGAAAAAAAAGAACATAAATTATTTGCGACAATATCAACACGCCTAAAAAATTTTTTTTATTCGAAAGTTCAGAGAATATATAAATAGTTTAAAAAACAATCAATCATTTTTAATTGTTTATAACCCGTTATTATCAACAGCATTTAGATATTGAGAAACATGCAAAAGGCAAAATATCATTACTATTTTAATGTTCTTAATCGGACATTAGCTGACCATGACATCCATAATGGACAGTTTTTCTAACAAACAAAATAATATTTCATGTCCCACTAGAGAATAACAATTACTTTTAATGATAATTTGCATGGAACTTTTTTCTATAGAAAGTTTTTATGAAATGAAGTAAAAATTATTAAAAGTTGAATTAAAGGAAAACATAATTATAAAACAAAATAAGATATTATTATTATAATTAAAAATTTTTATTGCGGTTTACAAAGATATTATTTATGGATCACTAACTAATTGAACTAAGGCATTAAAACAAAAGAAAAGTAAAGTAACCTGTAAATTGCTGGTATCATAAATCTCATAAGAGTAGATTTCGTAACTAGGTTAAAAATATAATGTTCTTATGACAATTTATTACAGAGAAAAACAAAATTTTAATTTTAATTATTAAAGATTTTTCGAGGAAACTATTAAAATATGTTTAAAAATATAAAGTTCTTACGACAATTTATAATAGAAAAAATGAAATTTTAATTTTAATCATTAAAGAATTTTTAAGGAAACTATTAAAAATATGCTAATTGTTTTATAGTATTTATTGTATACATATTTATATATCCTCAATTGGATTTAATAATTTTGAAAGGAAGTTACTTAATTAAAGTTTCGACATTCCGATTGAAAGATTTTAAACTAACATTAAAATTACTTCTGAAAATTCTTAAGATTTCGATTGTTGCGTTACTATATACAGAAGTAGAAAAAAACAAAAACATACATTGCATGCATTTAATTGAGATCATAACATATATTCTAACAATATTCAGTACTCAAGCTGATCTAAAATCCTCTAAAATGCAAAAATTTAAATATTTGCTTTAAGGGAAAGTGAATATTTTAATACTTTCTAAGAACATGTCCTATTTTCTTTGATACATATTCGACAAAGAAAAGAAAAAAAAATTATAATTTCCTTCTAACAGTTTTCTTTAGCATTCTGCTTCATGAATATAATAAACATTTTTCTCTCAAATTTTAAAATAATAAAAACGGATGTTTGCTATCTTAGTTTTATTTAGAGAAATATACCAATTACAATGTTATTAAAATATTAAACCGTCTTTAAGAATAAAAGCAATACAGCAATGTACTGTACTTCCTACACAATAAAATCAACTTATAACGCAAAAATAAAATTTACTAGAAATATTTCCTATTTTCACACACGAAACCGATTCGTATTTTAGAGCGACGAACTTATAAAGACAATGTATAAAATTAATGACAAAAAATGAGAAAAAGTAAAAATATTCGAAGAGGAAATACTAAAAAAGCTTGTTTTGAAAACCTTGATTAAAATTATAATTTTATGCATACGATAAGGTATAAGGAGAGTGCACTATAGAAGGAAATAAATCAAAATTTAGATGACATTGAAATTAGAGGAAAAATACGGACGTAGCACTAATCAAATACATAGCAGTCATAAAAAAATATGTTAATATTTTCTAAATACACATTTTGAAAAATAACTATAAAAATTTCTGTGAAATTTTAAGTAATTAAATTCTTCACAGTATGCTAAGAAAATATTATAATATAATTATACAATATGTAAAATTTTCTGGGAAATATATTAAAAGGTAAGTGTAACCTTTATTGAGATAATTATTGAGGAAATAATAAATAAAACCTGTTAATTAATAAATAATAAAGAACCAGGAAATGAAAAGAGAATATAGAGATACTATAAATGACCTAAATGTTGAATACGACTAAATAAAATAAAAATAACTTAATAAAAATATTAAAAATAATATCTTTATCGAATCTAATAAAAAGTTTTTAGTGTCTTACCTTCGGATCGCATAAGAGTTATCTCAGAGTAACTTTCTCTTTCCTCCCCACTGTATATAATTTTCTTTAATAAAAGATAATAATAGGCGACATACTTATTCTATTTTTTGTTCTTTTAGAAGAGGTCAGCATAATGTTCAATCGTTAAAAAGGAATGAAATATATCTAGTTAAATTTCCGATCTGGAACATTGTTTTGGGTGAATTTATTTATGTTTTTTTTTTTTATCATTTTTTATGGAAAAATTTCGATTTTTTAAAAAATAAATAATGGAAAGGCTAATTTAAATGTAATTTAAATGTAATTCTTGTTTTATTTTTTGTAACGATTTGAAGCAGAATGTAACCATCCACTAAAAATAAATGACTAGGTTAATGTTTAATGATAACTAGCTAGGAAGTGAGTGAATAATAAGGTAACTTCATGATGCGATTTAACAATGGTAAAAAAATAATTTTATGTAATTTTATGGCCTTGTCATTTATCAAAGAGTAAAGAAGACATATTTATATTTATCTTAATTTTTTTTTTTTAAATTTTCTAATGTATCGTTTTCCTTATTCATTATATTGTTTGTGCATATAATTACGAAAAGAGAAATTTAAATAATAATTAAAAAAATGTTCAAAATTAAATTTATCCAACCTAATTTTGCGTCCTTGTATTTAGGAATAAACAGGACTAGAATCCTCAATGTGTCAAAATTTTCAAAAGTGAAATTTTGTAGAACGAATAAACATCATAAAAAAATACTTATGTGGGCCATCTTTGTTGGATGTTTGATTTATTTCACAATTCTATTTATGTATAAATACTTTTACGAAACAATTTTTTTAAGATAAGAAAGAAAGTATTCTTCTATATTTATCTGTCATTTTTCATCATATAGAAATTATATTGTGCTATATAATTTTTTTTTATAATCCTCTATTTAATGATAAGAAATACTTTATAGTAGAAAAATAAAAAAAAAAAATTCTTGATACTCAATAAATTTTTATTGAATACTTTATCAATTAAATATTAGAATGTTATTTTATTCTAAAAGTATATTAATAAGAAAACTTCTTTCAAATTTTTCTGTTTAAAAGGAAGGAAAAATGTTCAAAATTAACTGAAACAATATGTTTACAGATTTCTTTCGTAGAACATCAACATTTACATTTTAAAGAAAGTATAATAACATAAAAGAAATGCAATGACATTAAATGTTATTAATTGCATTTATTATACACAGAATTCTAAGAATTTTAGTTTTGAAATGCAATAAATAATTAGCTATTATTTTTTTATGTTTTTCTTAACAATAAATATGATTTTGAGATATTTTGAGATCTATATTTTAACTTCAACAAAAAAAATTATAAATTTCATTTTCAATTTTTAATAAAATTTTTCCTTTTATTGGCTATATTTTGTTATATATTCCAGTAAAATAATTTAATTATTGATATATATTTTATAAATGATATATCATAAAGACGAATCTTAAAGATGAACGTTTAAGTTGAATTAAATAATTAATAATAAGAAATTTTGGAAGGAAGGAATCTCCTCTTTCCAGAGCATGATAAAAATGCTTGATTAAAATGTATCAACAAAATTTCTTATTGGTTTATTTTCTGTATTCAATATCATAAAATCTATCCAATAATTAGTATATATTTATAAATCTATTCAATAATTATTAGAAACAAATTTCCGAAATTTAAACGCATTGTCATTTTTAAGTAGTTGAAATTTAAGTAATAATATTTAAAAGTTGATTTTAATAAATCGATCCTATTAATAAATTTCATAAAAATTCAATAATTAGTTCAATATATTAAGAGTGTATTGAAAAAATTTGAATGTGTAGCAATTTTAGCGTCCAGACTATCTTTGATAACAGAATCTTTCAACCGAATTTCATGAAAATTTACTAATTAGAATAGTTCAAAATTATTGGTGTTATCACACAGACAGCATGGTAAACTTTTAAAGATTATTTTCCTTTAGAAAGTAGGCTAATAAAAAATTGCATATATCAATATAAACCATTTATTTTAAACTGTTTACGAGTTATTTATTAAAATTAGTTTTTTTATTATTATGAAACAACTCGAAGCATTTTATCTATAAACTAATTTTAGAATCTACATTTAAATGTTAAGAGAGAAAAAGCGATTAATTAAATTTTTTCAGTTAAATTTTATAAAATTACGATAACAAGTATATAAATATCAAAATAATAGTTTAAACATTCAGAGAAAAACACGTGATAGGTTTAAAAGGAGTATGTAGATTGAATTATAAACTTGTTTAATTTATCATTTTGTATAATCAGAGAACCTGTTTATCATTCTATAACATCTGATAGCTTACGTAGGCTTACTGAAAGTGCAGAAACGACTTAGAGATATTTTCCAATTGAATTTAATCATTTGTCATGGCTAACATCTGAATGTCAGAATGTTCAAAAAATATCAACTTGATAAATCAAAGTAAAGCGAAAGTTCTACGTGCAAACATGTAGATCAATCGCTTATTTTATAAACTTGTTTAGATGATAAATTGCTCTGACATGAGACTGAAACATCTGTCAACAACTTTTGAAATACCCATAATGTAATAAATTAAACATGAAAACTTTTAAATGAATAAAAATAAATTAATATATGTATTTTATAAATATATAAACTTTATGTTATGATTTTAAAGTGCTTTAATAAACAAAATATAAAAGTATAATGGATAAAAATCTACTGCGTTATTATGCAAAACAATTTTCAATTAAAAGAAAACAATTGCTTAAAATGTCCATGCTAGAAATGGATTTCATATGCAGTTAACGATGCAAATTCCATGTTTAATATAGATATAAATGAATAAACATAATTATCTAATTTGAATTATCATAAATGCCATAATTTTATCTCAGCTTTTTTTAATATAAATTATCAATAAATATATATAAATATTTATTGATAATTTATATTATAATATAATTTATAATATTTTTAATAATTAATACTACTTAGAATATTTTCATTAATTTTCCTATATTATTCTGTAATATTTTGATTATCTTTTTATGTTAAATTGAGTGCATCAAACTAAATATTATGTTTATTTTTATCTAAAGTAAATAATTTCGCAATCATGATTATTTTCGTATTGTTTTATTTATTGTGATTGTTATATTATTATATAGAATCTAATGAAGCTCTCGGAAATTTCTGCCTGTTTTTTACATTTCACATAATACTAATTTATTTCTTTAAATATTTATATAAGCGAAAAATAGAATTATAGATAAAATTCTAGATTATTTTTTTCGATAAAAATTTTAAAATATGATTAATAATAAATAAATTAAGTTTAAAGCTTTAGAAAAGTATGACTAAGAAATGAAATTTTATTAATTCCGAAAGTATTATGTTTGTGATGCTCTTATTATTAATGGACCATCATTAATTAGTCGATGTATATAGGAGAAAGTCTCCTAAATTGTATCGAATTTAATAAATTGCATTATATTTTTTAAATAAGACGCAAAGAAAAAATATAAAGGTGTCGACAGCTTGAAGTAC
>WUQG02026191.1:0-11216 GCA_011317285.2 Androctonus mauritanicus | reverse complement strand
GCTATTTCGGAATGACGTCACAATGATGTCATCTCTGCTATCATGTGTACCTTCCAAACCTCTTATTCTAGAACCTTAATAACTGATTCAATATTAAACTTTTTCCAGTAGTTGAAAGAACCAAATTCGAGCAAATACAAATTTAAACAAATAATCTGAATGAATAAATATGCGTTTTCGATGCAACCACAAATTTTTATACCTATTTTGACCATGAATGTCACTGTAATGTTTATGACTATCTTGAATGTGTTATTGAATTTTCAACTCCTTAACTCATTTGGACGACTTATGTGATGGTAACAGATATTGTGTTCTATTATTATAGGATTCTCAAAATTATCTTAAATGATTTTTTAACATCATATAAAAATTATCAATCCTTAATAATGGTCAGCCAAATAGCCACATAGAATGCATTAGCATACCCTGGAGGATTGGATTCAATTTCGAGTCCCATATTCCCAGACTTTTCAAAAGGAATCTACTCCTTGCCCGATGAACCCTATATTTCATCTGACGCTGACCCCACTATATCTGTAGATGATCTTTGGTTGGAGCTGGAAAAGTCCTGCTCCTTAATAAACCATCGGTAAGAAAGCAGAAAGAATATCCAAGCTAAAATAAAAATGCACAAAGAACATTTTTCTTCACATTGCGTGCTTCAGGAAATTCTTTATTAACATACATTGCGATGTTTTATCATATTCTTTCTGTAGAATTAATTCAGGATTAAATGATATACATTATTTGAAATATATTGCATAAAGTTAATTTATTTTTTTATTTGAATAATTTAAAATTTTATTTTTTATCCTTTCGTAACAACAAACATAATTTTTATGTATAAGGAATCGACTTTAATAAAGGAATATATGAACTTAAGAAACTGTTCTTACTAGTTTTAATGAGATGATCAATTAGTTTTAAGTAGCATACTCTTTTCATTTGTCATAAATAATGTTAAAAAAACAAATATTAAACTATTCTTCTATTGGAAGATCTTAGAAAAGTAAAAATGATCTCAATCTCCGCAATTATATTTACCATAATTAAGAATTGTTTTCTAGATGACATTTTGAAATCTTCAAAATAAATTTCAAACAGAAAATGTATTCAAATTTCAATTTTCACATTAAAATATAATTATTTATCTTTCAGAAGAATTTTAATAATTATTCATTTTGCTATATTAAATTCTGTAATTATTTTAATATATGTCAACGTAATAAGATATAACGTAGTAATCAATAAAATCGAATCAGTTGTCTAGAAAAATTGATGGGTCAGTGGAAAAACAATGAGAAATCAATGGGAGAGATCAGAAAAACAAATAACATATACTTTTTCAGGATTATAACAAATCATATACAAAATATAAATCAAAATTGCAAAAAAATTATATTTTATTTATTTATTTATTCATATTCAAACTACAAAATTATCCAGTTTCAATTTAGAATATTATATTTTTATTTTTAACTATAAAATATTATTTAACTGCAAATTTATACAACAGTATTTTTTTAGCATTAGCTCATTTTTTTAGTAATTCAAAATATATTTTTTTAGTATTTAGAAGGAAAAAATTTATTATATAAAGGTTTTAAAAGTTGAATTTATGCTTGCATTTTAGCAGTATTGAATATTTAAAATAAAATTATATTTTAAACAATTTTCAATACTCAAAATAATAAAGAATATTCAATTACACGGATGTCAAAATAGTTTTAAAATTGGACGACAGATGGCTGTCAGAACGCTTTCCAATTTTTAAAATCAAAATTATACAATAATTTTGATTTTAAAAATAGGAAAGCGGTTGTTTTTAATAAATAGATAAAATAAATAAAATAAAAAAAAATTCATAAAATTTTAATTTATAAATTATATTAAGGAAATATTTGTATTGTACTTTTTTTTATTTATTGAAATTACATGCTCCGAATGTTTCCTTTCCTTCATGTAAGAAAAATAATGCAAGCAAACAACATTTACAGGAGTTATGCAGAATTGCATTAAAATTTGGTTATGTTTATATAAATTTTTTTATATAAACATCCGATAAATTATATATTTAAAAATATTATTCGTATTATTATTTAAAAAATAAATTATTATTCCTAATATTTAAAAAGTACGTCAACTTTAATAATTAATTCTACAGAAATTTTCTTTAAAATTTTCGAATGTATTTTTGTGTTCTGTTAATATAATCATTTTGTATGCAATTATAATTTTTATAAGATGAAAATTATTCTATTTTAAAATATTCATGCAACTCTTATAGTAAGTATTATTCATATCATATGCACAGATCGTTTCAACTTTCATTGATGCTGTTATGCAACACTACTATAAAAATTCATTAACAGGATTATTTAATTAAATTTATCGATCTAAATTCATTTTTTGCATATAAAAAAACAATAGATTACTCGACAAGTTAATAATTTCCTTATTTTAAGAGAATTATATAACTTAATGAAGATTTAATTAGACAGAATAAATAATCATCTGTAAAATATCCCGAAGGATAAAAATTTTATTCGGTTTTATTCTTTTTAAAATATATAATTTAAAATTTAATTATTTAATAGGTAAATTTTTTCAATTCTTATTTTTAAATGATATTATTTTAAATTCTATATACTATTCTAATTCTATAGATATTACTCAAAATCTATTAAACCGATGTAAAAGTCTTATTATATAACGATAAAGTAAAATATTTTAAATAAATAGGTAAAGTAAAGCTTAAATTAGCATAATTAAATTTTTTAAAGCTATTTTGTATTATATGAGAAACTATATAGATCGTTATAAATCTGCAACATAAAGTTGCATGTTTAATAAAGTAAGAAACTGATGTATTCTCCAAGGAAGGCCTTTCTTAAAATTTGAAGGTATATAGTGCAGAGAGAAAAGCATTATCGGCCAAATCCATTACTCAGAAACTGATGTAAGGACAAGTGTTTTTTTATTCTTAAACAATGAAACCCATACAAGATTAATACTCATTTTCTTCTCTTTGTATACTAACATATTATTCTTTCAATCACAGAATGCACTACGAATCCATTACATACTAAGTCTATTACCACCTATGTTTTGGAAGAATTTCTCCTTAAAAATTTTATCATCCTGAGAATTCCGTGTCATGTGATGAGTAATGGATGCCAGTTCTGAAAGATAGATAAAAATTTTCAATTTGGTTATTTTAACTTAACGGAGAAAAACAATAAATCTTTCGGCTTTTGCACGATTTCATTCTATACGATTATCTTAATTGTTTTCTTCGAAAATTTATCTCACAATTCAATACAGATCGATGAAATATTTTCTACATTTATATTTAAAAAACAGGATCATCAATATATTTATAATATTCTCTATATATCTGTATTTAAACAGATATAAGAGTTAATGTTAAATCAACAATAATTTACAGAATAAATATAATTTTTCAGTAATTCGCAAATATAATTCTTCGATTATTATTTATTTTAACATTTTTTATTAAAACAGATTTTTGATATCAACGTATTAATGTCTCAATTTTAAATTATTTGTAAAGTAAACAGTCGAATATAAATTTTCGTCGTGAATATTAAAATAATTTTTATCCAAAAAACGTTTTGATTTGTATTTTTCTGCCTCCAGGAGATTTTAAAATTGATTTCAACAGTGAGCACTAGAATATTCGTAAATAGATTTGTTTGTATCGTTCGTAAACGTTCAAATTATTTAATAAAATTCTTACTTTTATTGCTTCTAACAGCTGACAGTTGTATAATGCTAGATCATGAGTTGCATGATGAATTCGAGTGCTTAATTGCTTGTTAGTCTGTCTATGCCTCAGACAGGAAATTTACTTCAATTCGTCTAATTTGTCAACTTTTACTTCAATAACTTGGCAATTGCGACTTGACAGTGTAGTTAGTATAGTTACTTGGAAGCATGAGAAGAATTTTTAACAAAATAAGAAAAAAAAGCGACAAAGCTTTGATGCACCATCATAACGAGCACTCCAAGTTGACATGATAGTTGGATTATCGAATTTTTTAAGAATTTATAAACTTGCAACGACAGGAATTGAAATCGAACGGAAAGAAACATCAAAACGAATAAAGCAGTTGTGTATATAAAAATTAAATTATTCAAATTTTTTTGTTTACAAGGTTATTTATTTATTTATTCATTTATCTTTATTTAAAATCAAGTAATGCATCGATACGTTAAAAGATTAAAGTTTAAATTTTTTTTATTAACTTTTTATATGATTAATTTCATTAATATATTTAGCACAATATTATAACAAGACAGTGAGACTGCATGAATAGAATAAAATGGTATTTATTCATATAAAATAATCGCTATTATACAATTAAATAGGGCATAGAATAACATTTTTACAAAAGATTCTACTTCAGAATAACTATATTGAATGATATTCTTATAAAATATTTTACTTGAATAATTTGTTTATCAATTTAAATTACGTTTTGTAAGCAAAATAATTTTAGTTTAATTTAAAAAATGATAAATACCTAGATATTTAGCAATACAAAACTAAATTTTTATAGATATAATCGTTAATAAAAATATATTTTAACGCAATTTAATTTAAAATAATAATAATAATAATAATAATTGTTAATTTTATAAATTATTTAAACAGATAAATTAATTTTTGTTATGCGATAATTCACCGTACGAAAAACTCGAAAATAAAATTCTTCTAAGAAGAAAATTTAATGCTTAAAAGAACAAATTACACTGAAATATAAGACCTAAAATGGATGTAACATCAAATGAAAACACGTTACATTCTAGTAAACTTTAATGGAGGTCAGAGTAATCTATCAAATTTTAGATCAGGAATTTGGGATTAAGTTATTTTAAAACTTTTTCCTTTTAAAAGCATCCAAGAGAAAAAAAATTGATAGAGAAATGTTACATATCTAAAATCCGAAAATGCAAATAATGTCTGACGATTTCAATTGATCAATCACTTTATTTGAATCACAAGGAAAGGAAATATGTGAGAAAAAATAATAAAATGTTAAAAGTTTATTCATTCAATGAAATCTAAGAATTTTCTCATTTTCGATTGGATATCAATTTTAATGACGGGTTAGTTTTATATTTTCTTCCTGCATTATAATGATTCTAAATTAAATATTTGAAGAATTTGATATCCGAAAGAAATAATAAAATTTTATTAAATACGTAATATCAGAACATATGAATTTTATTATGTAAGCTTTCAGTAGAATGTTAACCAATGTTATATATAATTCACTTCGTTAACGCTAGTTGATATCAATGAAATGGAATAATACTGATAATCTTTCTCATTTAACGCCATACTTAAATCATTTTATCTCCTATCCGAGTCTAGAATGGTATTTTTGAAACTAAACTTTTATTATAAATTAAAAAAGGAAAAAAAGGATAAATCTCGACGAAAGCTGTAATTATTTTAAATAAGAATTTCATTTAAAATTAAGCATCCATTGTTAATTATTATTTGAGATATAAAATTATTAATGGCTAAATTTAAAGCCTGATAAATACAATAAAATAAAATTTTGATAATATAGAAAAATAATTTTACCACCAGAGATAAATAAAATTTAAACGTCAGACAAAATTATGACAGTTATCCAAAAATTGAATATAAAATATCGACTTTAGATGATAAAAAAATAAATATGCTGAATAATTTATTACATTATATAATTACATTAAATTTATAATTAATGTGATGAAGTTTCTTGAGTTTTTTCATTAGTGATTTAAGATTTTCACTTCTGACTTCAGTTACATTGAATGAAGCAATGATTTTCAATCAAAAATATATTTCAGACCAATTAATTGTCAATTTTCTATTACGAATTGGTACAAAAATAATATTTTTTGTAATATTTAAAATAAAAGGAATTATTTTGATTTATTTTTAAAAAGTTAATGATATTCATTCATTCTTTAAATTTGGCTTTCATAGTGATGGCTATTACAGAACAATTAAAATTTCTTGTTTAAATATTAATATGTAGATTTATAATTATCAATATTTCTTTATATAACTTAGTATTTATAAAACTAATAAAATTTCCGAAGTAAAGTTGCTTAAACTTTCATTTCGATGAAATATGGCAAAATAATTTGTAATTTTAACTCTGTTATATATTTTTTAATCATATATTTTATTATTTTGTAGAAAAACTTGATAGGTATTTAGTAGAAAAACTTGAAACTTGATCCGTTTTATCGCAATTAATATAATATAACAATAATTTATTATTAAAAAAATTATAAAAAATTAGTCTTTCTATAGTAATTAATAAAAAATATATAAACCCACACAGTTATAGAAAATTAGAAAATAAAAGAAACTATATTTATATAACTGAACTTCTATATTAATATAAAAAATTTGTAATAGGGATGATGATAATGATTTCATCTTCAAAATTTAAGAAATATTGAACGTAGAGTAGAGGAATATAAACATATTGAGCTATAGAAGAGAAGTATATACAGATTTATGTTTAATATTAATATATATGAACTATTATTTTTATCTATTAATTCATTACTTTAGAAGACATAAATTTATAAATTAAAACAATTTTTTAATGAAGTCTTCAA
Organism: Androctonus mauritanicus; assembly: GCA_011317285.2. Lineage (NCBI taxonomy): Eukaryota > Metazoa > Arthropoda > Arachnida > Scorpiones > Buthidae > Androctonus > Androctonus mauritanicus. The sequence goes on along the minus strand of WUQG02026191.1, from coordinate 4,559 downwards.
AAAACGAATTATCATACTATTTTTTAAAAAATATTATTCAAGTTCGGAATAATGCGATTTAAATATATTAACATTAAAAGCATTGATATTATAATTAATAAAATATTTTTTTACGAAGAAAAATAGAAAAGATAGTTCTTCTTTCATAAAAATATCTCTCTACATATTTCTTTCCATGACGGCATTTTCTTTTTTGCAAAAATAGTCTTACAGAAAAATATATATACAAAAATTCTTAGAATAAAGTCAGAGTGACAGTTTTTTGATCTATTTATTGATTTGCCTATTGATTTACTTGTATTTAAAAAAAATACTTGCTGGAATATTTATTTCCACACAATAACACACAATTTCAATTGTCCTCGATGTTAACACATACTTCAATCTAAATGGCAATACACATCTTCACAATGCACAAAATTTGCAATTCTAAGCCCCAAAAGTATCCCGTGGAAACATTGCCGCAAGCCTCAGAAGACATGAGTCGACATGGAGTTGTCAAAAACTTGCTGATCTCGTTTATTTATAGAGAAAAATTCGCGATCAAAACACGATGATTTGTGACAATAAACGTATTTTAAAATTAGTTTACATCAGTGGTTCCCAACGTGGGGCGCACGCCCCACAGAGGGGCAATTTGATTTTTAAGGGGGGCAATTCGAGAATGAGTTATTAACAGAGAATTTTATGCATTTCTTATGGTTATAGGGACCTCATACAGTATATAAATATATATTGTGGCATATTCATTTTTAAAATTAAAATCAGAATGTACACATCTTCATTTACTGTTTTTTCATATCACTTCATATTATTTTTTTAAACAATTTCTTAGAGATTTCTTCCTTAGTATTTCAACTGTCCTTTCGTTCTTTTATTTTTCTCTTTCATGGTTGCCATGTTCTTTGGAAGCTTATTTAGACTAAGTTAATATCCTATTCACATAGACTTCCTCTATGTGAATAGAAGTTCACTTTTTGAATAATAATAATTACATGTCACAGGGCATCAGGATTTTAGAGATGTCTAGGTGGGGCATGACCAGAAAAAGGTTCGGAACCACTGGTTTACATGTTTCTCTAAGATATAATCAGTTTGAAGAGATATACTGTATAGCAATTTTAAACATTGTAAAGTTTTTTATTAAACTCTTATGATGCACAAGGTTTTATAAGAGTTGCATTTTGCTCATATTAGGAATTATGTAAACATTGGTATCATATAATGGCAGTTCATTATTATGGCTTACGGAATTTATTGTTATATTGACATTATAAAGTCAGAGCTTATTAATAGCTCAGTGGTTTAATTCTTAATCTATTAAAAGCTAACAGTTATTTGTTTAAAGGAAATTCATTATATCCAAATAATAATAATATTAAATCGGATTTAATTATTAATTTAACAAAATAATTATCAAGCTTTTTATATTAATCCTTTGATTCCAATTTTACGTAAATTATCTTCAAATAATACATTAATGGATTAAAAATTACGTTTAATTATATTATTGGCTTTATTAATCTTATTTTCTTTACGGTAAAATTTAATATACCGGTATTCTAAAATTATTTGTTAATTTTATTAATTGTTAAAAACAACGTAAAAGAAAAGTTCCAATTTTATAAATAAAAACTATAAGGATTATCACATTAAAGCATTTTAAAATTTAAATATTTTTTTTCATTGATTTTATAATATTTTATTCAGGATTTGAAGTATTAAAGCAAAATTTCCATATTATAGACTATTCTAAATATAATTTTATGTTATATTTATTCAGATGAGTGGAATTACTCAATTTTAAACCCGAACAAACTTTACGTGATTTACTTGATGAATTAACTTTATTGGAAGTTATCGTATTAATTATTATGCCATTACTTGCTGTATACATAAACGAATTTTTTAGTAAAACATATCTTTTGTAATGTACCAGTGTATCATTTGAAGTCTTGAAAATAAAATTCAAAACAGAGCCATTATTTTTTAACATTCACAGTAAAGATAATTCAAAATAACCATACATATCATATATCTTCGCAAAAATATTGTTTAAAATTATAAATTCGCTCTAAGATGTAGACATTTCACAGATATTGATCACTTAATAATGTTTTCTGTGAAAACTTAAACTTTGTTAAGAAAATATGAGCCGAAATTAATTTTCTAAACGTTATATAAGTTGCTATCAATAGCTGAAAGATGATAAAGTCTGACTTTTTATAAATCTTCTAATATTTTAAAAATTTAAATAATATATTTTTAAATAAGATAAAGTGTTATTTTAATAAATAATCTTTATTTTTCATTCAAAATAAAAACTAATATGCTAATGTAATTTATTATTGAAAGAATAAATATCACTATTTCATCAAAATATTGACTATAACTTTTACATAATATCTTTAATTTTTGTTATTTTCAATTAGGAAATTAATTTAATTTCAATTTTCATATATATTAAAACGATTTCAATAAACATTGTAATTATAATTCTGCTTTTAAAAATGTTTAGTTAAATTTTAAATTATAATAACAAAAATTGTTAAGTTTTTAAATTAAAAAAAATAGTGAAAATGATACAGAATTTCATATAAATCTTATATAAAGCTACTAAAATTCTAAATTTTTATTATTTAATTATAATACAAACTTAATATTTTTATATAGTATAAATTAAAAAATAATGAATAAAAATGCTCATAAACTATAAATTTGCTATAGGATAAATTTTAAAATACATACAATCGGAATAAAATTTTGAGTGATAAGTGAAAATGCAGAACAATTGAAGAATATCATAAAGATAACTGAGTAAAAATATAGATTGAATTCAATTTTTGTTCAAGAGGAAAGCTCTAAATCATTTATTAAATTTGTTCATCCTTCCATTATTTATCTTGATTACAGTAACTGTGGAAAAGTGGTTACACCGAGATAAAATTTTCGACGATTATCGCTTATTAAAATTTAATCCACTAGAACATGAATAATATCGGATCTATCTCTGTTTACTTATCCATATATTTAATCGCATAATGTATGATTAAATATGCGGATAACTAGACATTTTTAGCACACACATAAACTTGAATTAAACTATCAAGAATTATTATATTTTTATTATTAAATAAATGTATAAATATAAAACAATTCATAAATTCCAATTTTATAGCTTTTATCTCTGTTAGAATATAAAATTAGATGCCCTTCACAAAATAAGTTACCATGTCAAATAAAGTAATAGGGTTATAACGAAGTATCTCTTTCGTATCGAGAGCCACAAATTTCTACAATAGAGATGACAAACTGTGATATGTTAAAATGCCACAATCGTAGATATAATAATGATGTTGTTATTGCATTTTACCAATGGCAACTTCACTGAATTTCAAAGCGGATCAAGTTATCATATACTTTCAAATCCATCCGGAGACAGCTACCAAGATTGCATAAAAGATAGGAATGCTCGTCTGAGAGAAAAGTCTTTCATTTCCTGACAATAGCAATGGACATAGAATGTTACATATACCTACTATGTCTGCTATTGACATTAACTTATCTTACAGATAAAATACCGTGCAGATAAATCGTGTCTCAAATTGTAATCCACAAAATAATCAATATATATATGGACAAAGCTTTTTATGTCTTGCAATTCTTAAAATTTCTCTTGGGAGCCGACTTTAAATAATCTATTTTAATCATAATTGGTAACAGACAACAGCACTTAAATATTTATTATAATTTTAAATGCAAATTTTATTTGAAATATTTATACATTTGAAAGAGAAAATACTTAAAAAAAACTAAATATTAAATGCAGTACTCATTATAAGCGTTATTTCAATAAAACCTAATTTGTCTCTGAGCATGAAGATTTTTTTTAAACTGTTATAAAGTAAATAATTTTTTTATACAATAGAAATTCCGGAATCTCCAGCTATACAATACATAAAAGACTTTTCTGACTTTTCTCTCTATCACATCCCTATGTTTGATAGCAAGATCATCAGTATCATTTATCCTTATACAACAAGGATAAATGAAAAATGCCTATAAATAACAAAATTACTTCCATTGTCATCAAAATACTGTATTAACTTTAGCAAATATCAGCGATTCTAAATGAGAACTTCCAAATTTAAAATTAATAAATTTACACAATTTCTAATTTCGAATATGTCCTATATCTTTTTCTCGGTTTAATATTTAATGGAGAATAAATAATGATATGTTATATGAAAATATCAACAGAGTTTTAGAATTTCTTCTCTTCATGTGGCATAATATGATTAAGATTGCACATTGATTACTATTACTTAATTATTACTTAATACTAAATATTACTAACTTTACTTCCAGTAAAGTTCTTTATATTTAGAAAGTTCTCCTGCCATAGTGCTTGGTAATTGTATTGATTACTATATACTAATTACAGCTTTTATAATTTTGTTAAGCAATTTGAAAACCAGTGATAATAGAAATAAACAAAAGAATCAGCAATAGCACTAATCAGCAGTTAGAGAATAAATCACTTTCGTTTAATACACAAA
>WUQG02026180.1:0-11217 GCA_011317285.2 Androctonus mauritanicus | reverse complement strand
AATAAGGTGACGAGTATTTAGAACTGGACCGTTTATATAAAAAATTCGGTACGTGCAAGAAAAATCTCGTATCGCGTATAAAATAAATTACGTAAGACGGATTGTCTGTATATCGTTAGTTTCGATATTTTTTAATGAAAAATGTACGGTAAATGGAAACGACTTTAAATAAATTAATTAGATATTTAATTAAAAACGAAATGCCTGTTACGTGATCATCATACACAGTACTTACGACTTTTTTCTTTGTTTAAAAAAATTAAAAATTCTCGAAAACTTTCCTGGATCAAATTGATTTGTTCCATTGTTTTCGCTCTACACCTATCTGGTGTCCTTCAAAATAGGACTGATAATAGAAACTAGCTCTGATTTATACAATATTAGAATTTGTTTCTTCATTCGATATAATTGGGAGAAAGTAAAAACTAAATGGTGCTACTAGAACGTTAATTTTATAACAAACTTACATTTGTAAGTCGGTGTAACACTCTATTGTTCTGCGGATAATTTTCCGTAAATAGAAACTATTTTTATGACAAAACAAAAAATAACTTAATTACGCATTAATGTCAGAGAAGTTTTATGGAAATTCGACAAGTTGCGCATACAGAAAAACTATAATAAGCCACGGAACTTATAGAAAATAACAGTTTTTGAAAATATTACGAAATTTTTCGGCATTGGTAATCATTTTTCGAGATTTTCTGGACTTTTAACCAATTTTTGTCATGGCTATATTAACCACGGGTGCTAAATAATTATATTTTCCTTAGAACTCCAACCGATATTAAGTGAAAAAACAACTAATAGAAAGAACAATAAAATTTATTTTTGTCTTTTTTTATATATCAAAATTTTAATTAATTAATGAGAAAATGGCGAAGAGGTGAGATAGGATTAAAGTGATAAAGCCATATTACGATACTAGAGAATAATAGCGTGTCCAATGGTACAGCTACTAAATCTTGTTAATAATAAAGGAGAAAAAATAAATGACTGTAGAGTGTACGGGTAGTCGACGTTGGCAAAATTTGAATTTGGAATTTATCTGTCTTTGTAGTATTTCAAAAGAAACGATTGTTAAGCGGATTTATTTCGTAACGTCACAGTTGTAGATAAATTAAGAAAAAACGATAAATGTCTCGTTATATAAGGTCTAACTGCAAAAATTTATGGTGTTTTTAAGTTAGGAAAACAATCAATGGAACCAAAGAGGTGAGAAAACGGTAGAATCGTACCTTACGGTTTGGCTAATCATTTTCGTTTATCTTAAATTTCCATTCAGGATACCAGTTTAGAATTTGATGATTTGCCAGTTTGCCACCATCGGAAGTGTATAAACTTTAGATAAATCAGTTAGCCAAGGTGACGGAAAATGAAAATTTGGGGAATATCTGGATTGTTTTAAGAGCATTCTCTTCCTAGATAATTTTCCCCATGGTATGGAAATGACGTCAAAGTAAAAATTAGTGTATTCTTCTGGTGGCAAGGCCGTCTTTCTTCCTTTTCGTTCCGTGCATTGTTCAAACCACCACCGTCTCCCGCTGAATACTTTGGCATCCGGCCAATACTTTGGATACACGCATCAGTTCTTTAATTCGTTGTCGACTGATCGGAGCCTCATAGCATCCATCCGCATCACTCCACGATTTATCTTTTGCTTACAGGTCCGTCCAGCTGGCAGATGTGAAGAACCAGCCATGACTTCTCCCTGGTTCCTGTGGTCACTCTTGTTGACTAGAACCGTCCTGGCTGTCAGCGAGAACAATACGCGATGGAGCGGCCTGGAAAAGGTGAAAAAAGACAAGGTGGGAGACGAAACCTGGATGAATACCGAGAAATTAATCAGACAGATGATCGATATGCTAACCAAGAGAGCTTTACCGCTGATTATGAAGATCAGTTCCCAAGTCGATCTGTCATCCGATTGCATGGGAAGTCTGATGAAACTGTTCATGGATCTCAGACAGTTTAAAGGCTGGGCCGTCAAAAGTTAGTCACTTTTAATATGTTTTTACTCTAAACTTCCTCTTTTAAGCATTGTAAAATTGTTAAAAATATTTATGTCCTTCCAGACACTAACATTTTTAACGATTTTATTTCTTGATGTATATTTTTTACCAGTAAAAGGGATTCCGTTAAATGCCTTATCGATATAGTAAATTTCAAACTGCTCGGGCGCTAGCTTAGAATGGAGAAGAGTAACAATGACAACATTCCCGGCCGTATAACCGGAAAAACCAAAACATTGTTAGGCAAAAAATGTTAAGGAGTAAATGAAGTATGAAAATATCAGTTTTAAAGGAAAACCATCGATAAAAACGTCACATCAACAATTGCCAAATAATTTCGGATTAGAATTTTGTTTCGAAACTTTCTAATGAATTTCACTTTCTCTTTCTGCCGAAACAAATAAGAAAATTAAAATATTTATTTGTTTATTTAATGCAAGGACGAGAATTATCAAGCACCATTCAGTTCGTTGTTGGTACTGTTACGAAAAATTGTCGCAACAATTCCTGATTATTTTTTTAACTGAATTTTATATAAACAAAAAAATATATTATAAAATTGAAACAATCGAAGTTTTTTCTAATTTATTTCGATAAATTACTTTAAAAAAACAAAAAAAAAACGATATTTTTGCCATCGACTTTGTCAAATGTTTTGATTTTTTCTAATTGGCCTATCAAAGAGGTATGGACAGATAGATAAAATGGGATTTTTTGGCTTAAAATGGGATTTTTAAGCCAATAAAATTGGTAGGTAGATAAAATGGGATTTTATCTACCTACCAGTTAAAAATAATCTATAGATAAACTAGTGTAATTAAGGCCAATGAATTTTTATCACACTTATAGTAAGGAAAAACTCGGCGCAGTTATGAAAATCATAATGAGCCATATCCAGATAGTTTGAAATTTCTCAATATTCTTATTTGCGGGTTAATAATTATCATATGTGTATATATATAAGAAAATAAAGGCGGCGAGTCATTAAGCAATCTAGCAAAATTTTGTCATAACCTTATTTACCCGGTCTGAGCGGGGTTGCGCATATACATGTAAATAGGTTGTTGATCTATAAAATATGCCATTAAATGAGCTACCATAACGGTAAACTTAAAAATTAATGTCAGTTCGGAGAAACATTTAATTATAAAATTAAATCTCTAGAGGTTTTCCATGTTTAACTCCATATTCCCTTAACTATCCGTAAGCTTCCCGTCATATATTTTTAGGAGAAAGAGCTGTGGGAATTAATTACGGTTAAAGAAAGAAATGATATATTTTTTTTATACATAGTATTGATATACAAATAAATATGTTTAGTGGTAGATGCCATGGGCAAGCCGACGGCGGGATTACTGGAAGGAGTAGTAGCTTCGTTGGGATCGTACGACGAATGTCTGAATATCCAAGTAGAACGAGCCAGAAAACCACCCATAAAAGGTCAATACTGTCTGCTAGAAATGTGGCCTCCTCTGCCTCCTAAACCCACCCCCGCTTTCATCAGGAAATTCATCAGCAACATAAAATGGGATTTGTTACCTTCGGATAAGGTAAGTGAAATAAATCGCGCGGTTAACAAGGCCAACACTTTCGTTTAATCGTCCAATACGTTTATTCATTCCAAGTACAAAAAAGCCGTTTCGAAAGAGGTCGTATACCTGGTAACCCTGATTGCTACCCCTGTCCTTTTTCCCTGAATGTCTACTTTTAATCGGATTTAGCTTAGGAATTTTTTTTTATAGGAAAATTGTTTACGGATGATTAGGCCCGCTAAAAACCGTAATTCGGAATATAATTCATTATCGATTTTTTAATTGTCCCTCTTCGAAATACGTCGACCACATAAAATGAAGAATAAAGCTATACTAACGGAAACATTTTTTTTTTCAGCTGTTCGACATGGCTCGAAACTATTCTTTTCTTTTTCATCTGGCCAAAATACAATACGGAATCTGCGTACCCTCCACTTGCTCTTATAGAGAAGTGCAAGATATCGCCATAGCAGGTAAGTCCGTGGGAAACTTTAATAACCACTACTATGGTCACCGTGGTATGAGTAAATAATCTTTTGCTAATAGAAATATTTAGTCGTATTGACTATCGCCATTACGTCCACAGATTTATATGCCGACCCAGCCGCGCTTTCTTCTACCACTACTTCAAAAAGTTTATTTTAAAATTAAAAACACATCTAATGACGAAATCAAACGGTGGTTTGGCAGCCTATATTTATTTTTCTGCGATAAACAATCGACGACGCGTTGGTAAGTTACACGTTTGACATTTACCGTTTTCCTGGATACAACCAGCATTTTTAATAAATTTTATGGTAAATGCCGACCTTCGTATTCTAAATGAATAAATACACTTTCTTCTACTAGTTTTCTTAGTACAGTTGAGTCTGTATAGTCGAACACTCTGCCAATCGCCGCGCGCCCACCTGAAATTTTCGTGTCACAACTCGCCAACGAATACAACTGACAATTTGTTTACGTCAATCGTATTCGTTGGTTGGGCAGACGTTATAGTCGGACCCATTTTTAAGCTCGGTACACCGTTTGCTGTAAAATAGTGTGTTATTTACCTTTACATAATGTCGGAAATCGGAAAAAAGTGAAAAACGAAAACACGAGTCATCGACTGAGGTCGAAAAGGCAGAAATAATTAAGAAACTTGGCTCGAGAGAAAAGCTTCGTGATTTGGCTTTTGGTTTTTATAGTGGCTGGTCCATTTATGCAGTTAAAAAAATCGGGATAAAATCGCCAAAGATTTGAACAACCAGAACCATGACAGGAAAGTCTTAATAAAGTGAGCCTTATTCGTTTGTGTAATTCCATTTTTTCATTGAACATCCGATAATCCGACAAATCACTGAAATCCCGCAAGCACCGGTCCTATATGTGTCGGATTAGAGAAGCTCTGCTGTATATAATATATATATATATATATATATATTCACCAGATGAAGAATCGTATATGGCTAATGCGTAATATTTGGAAGAATCGTATATGGCTATTTTTAGCCATAAAAGATTCTTCCAAATATTACGCATTTCTGTTATATCACTTTAGTGACTTATACGAAATAAATTGGTCGCAGAATATAGAAAAAATAAAAATTTGTGCAGAAAATAATTTATTAAATACTCAAAATTTTAATTTCCGGTTAATCTGGCCGTATTTTCTCTATGCTGAGCATTATTCTGGCTGATGCGCGTAACCCGACGATGACCGCGCTATAAATTCGCTGTAAGCACTAAAACGTCTTAACAGTAGTACTATATAGGAAAAATAATATGATGGTAGTATAATACTGTAGAACAACGTATTCGAAGATAACAATATAACATTAAAATCGAACTATTGTATATCTGCCGTACGCCTGTCAACAAGTGTTTTTCTTCGTATGTTAATTACATAGCTTATTGTTACACGTATTTTTTGAAGCCGTATCGTTGCCGGTCTTTCATACTATATTTAATTGTTTAAGTATTTGACGCTATCCGATGATAATAGGATTACCATCGGAATCCTATTATCGTCGGAGGCATTCCGATGTACTGGCAGATTTATAAAAATATAAAATTCCGCCTATTATTTCTTTTTCAGTTTTGCACGAAATGAAATTTAACGGATCTTTGCATCGATGCGAAACGAAACGCGGACTAGAATTCAGTTACGATCAAATCATCGTCACGTAAGTAAAAATACGACTTCCTTTATTTGGAAACTTGGCCTTTCCAAAATTTTATTATTTTCCTCCACAGATGCGCTCTGGTCCTGGTGTTCCTGTTGGTGACAACTGGCTCTTTGTTGGATATATACGCTTACCGAATGAAAGACATCGGTGGGAAATGCTCTAACTGTAGTAAGGGCGAAGGTGAGCGCTTTTAGTCACGGAGAAAACATTTTCTCTGGTCCTTATCTAACCCGATGGTATCTGGATTTACAGGAAAGTTGGTGAGAATACTGCTAGCCTTTTCCGTTTTAAGGAATACCAGCAAGTTGCTGAAGTCCGATGCCACTTATACAGAATTGTCGTCTTTGCACGGATTCAGATTCCTAACTGTGACTGGCATCATGATGGCCGCTACTTACGGTTACTTCGATCCTCTTTTTTATCGTAAGTTTAGAAGAAGTTTACCTTGAAAATATCGAACACATATTTAGGCGGAATAAGGTGGCTGGATTGTATTTTGGAAGTAAATTGTTTTAATACTTTTCTAATTGATAGAAAGAATCGGACACTTATACGACTCCACCAGAACGGTAACGTTTCAGATAATATTAGGTGGACAAGTTGCTATTAATTCTCTATTCTTTCTTAGGTAAGTTACTTATCCTATATCTGTCGAGTTAATCTTTCCGCTAAATATTAGTTTAAAGGGATTAGACTCTAGAAAAATGGCAGGCACAAAAATTACGCCGAGACCTTATTCGTTTGGATGGGGTGAGAATCCATTTTGCTACACGTAAATTTCACTAAAACTAATATTTAGCGAAAAAATATGTATATTCAATACCTAGTTAAGATAATAATGAAGATTTGTGTAACATTACAGTGGTCTTCTGACTATGTACTTCACAATTAAGTCACTGAAAGGTGATAGACGGTTGAGTATTCGTATCTTCGTATGCCATCGTTTATGCAGGTAAACTAATCAGACTTTTTTATACCTTATATTTACCAATAACAGTCGGTACAAAAGTCAAACTTTAAAATTTAGGTTGATGCCGACCATACTCTTAGTTCTGGGCATGATGCTGATGGTGCCATTAATAAGTTCGGGTCCGGTCTGGCACGAAATGGTCGGCCATTACGTAGACGTGTGCCGCGTAAATTGGTGGACTAACATTCTGTTCATCAGTAACTGGTGGCCTTTCTCCCAACTGGTAAAAATATATATCTATTTTTTAATGTTTCCCGGCTTTGCACCGGACTTTTGTATGGATACACCGTGTCTTTTCTAGTGTCTAATGTCTATGTGGTTCCTGTCTTCCGACATGCAACTTCATTTAATCTCAATTTTGGTTATCATCCCCTTTTTCAGGTAAGTTTGTTTGAGGCCAATTCTTAGCCCATATAATAGAGAATTAATAAAGGTGGCTTTTATTTGCAGAAGTCCTAAATTAGCTCTTTTTATCGGCATTTTTTTGGAAGTGTGTCGGGCCATATCCGTGGCAATAGTTACTCTGGTTTACAAAGTGGAGCCTCCGTTAATGTCTCCGGACAGAGAGTAAGATGAAGATCCTACTTATTCTAATCTAGTATAAGTGTATTTGGCAATTATAATCGATATTTACTTATTATAGCGTTTGGGCCAACATGATCGATAAAATTTATTTGAAACCTCATTCCCTGAATGGAGCCTTCAGTGTCGGACTTCTAGCTGGCTACCTGATTGCGGAACATTCGGCCGTCATCATCCATCTGGTAAACTTTATTCTGGCTCGGATACTTTTCTCTAGTAACCAGTGTAACACGGTCAATTTCCAATTTTCAGAAGTACCAAATACTGGGCTGGTGCTTTACTATCGGATGTTCGCTAGCCATGCTGTGTTTGCCCCATCATTTGGGCAAAACTCCCGAACCCAACATCATTGGCACAGTTCTTTACATGACATTCCATCAAACAGCCTGGGCTTTAGCCATGGCCTGGATAGCGGTGGTGTGCGCCATGGGATACGGAGGTAAGGTCACCCATTTTTATCCATTGTTGGCCGGCAGATATTAAATTGACCATTTTAATTAAAATTTTTCCAGGTCCAATTCAGAAGACTCTTTCCTTCAAAGTAATCATTCCTTTAAGTCGTCTTTCATTCACCGCTTTCCTTCTTCACGAAATTGTTATTAGAACTCGTTACAGCACCATTAGGCAAACTTTAATCTTCAGCCATTACAACATGGTAAACTTTTCAAACATTTCTACAGAGAATAAAAAACAGAAACAACGATTTAACGGTATTCTTTTATATTTCAGTTTTACGAGTTCTGCAGTCACTTTTTAATTAGTTTCGCTTTGGCCTACGCCTGCTATGTGGTAGTGGAAGCGCCTTTCGCTAAAATGGAGCGGATATTGTTTCCCCACTGGGAATACGCGTGCCAAAAATCTTCCAAAGAAATGTGTTTCGCTAATCAAAAAGAAGTGGAGAAGGAGAAAGACAAGAAAGAGATACAATTATGAAAAGTTCAGTCATCGTCATGGGCTGGCACTACAAAAAATGCACAATGTTCATAGCGGGAATATTGTCTGGTGGTAAGGCTATTGAATCAATAGCTTACCACCAACTATACATTGGTTTTGTTATTTATAATGTTATCGCGTTTATGTTGTTCCACACAAATTCCATTGTTAATTATAAAACTATTGTATAATAAAAAGAATATGCCATTTTTCCAACAGTTAGACGATGGCTAAAATATGGAAACCGTAACCATAGCGAATAAAAGATATATACACCACCCAAGCCACTAGATTAATTGGCTAATTAACGCCATACAATGAAAATTTTACGCTACACAGATCTAAAAAATTTCCTTTATTCAGAAATTAGATAGACCGATGATGATGATGATCCCTTGCATATTTAGAAAATACTTGCTTATATAAAGGAAAGAAGCTAATATAAATTATATAAACAGAATATTAATCAAAAAATATTTTTTGATTGCCATATATTTGTATAATCAAATTTTAAACTTTATTTGAAAATGCCAGAAAAAATTAAATATCTTATAGATTTACTATACGCAATAAGAGAATCTAATACCATCATCCGGAATGTTTGGCCACATCGAAAATCTACCCAATCCTCTGATATGTATGGCCAGAACCAAGCGTGCTTCAAATCTATCCTAATAAATATTAATTTAAGGATTTTTTATGGCCTGTTATTATACAGAGTATAATTGTGCTAAAACACTTGGTCGTCCCATAAACACCAGACGTATAAAGGAATTTTATTTATTCAGAAAAATTGAAATGAACCGCTACTTTAAGGATGTAATTGTCAACTTTAGTTTCCTAATTTCTAAAAAATTTAAGTAAAATAATTGATTATTTATGGTCAAGGAATGTCAAAGAGTTGTACCATAACCGACAAGTTGGGTATTTGCAACCGACGAAAGCCTGCATTTTCGACACGCTATACCGTAGTTATATGGAGTTGGGTTATCCAGGCAATTAGAAAAAATAAATAGTAATTACCGATAAAATATCATGAGAATAGCTGCCATTCGGAAAATTGGAGAAGTTAGGCAGCATTTACGCCATACACTTCGGACCGTGAATAGACCAATCCTCCAAAGTGACCGAAAAGAATGAATAAGTTCAAGATGGAAACAGGTCTTTCACTTACCGTGGACCAGTCTTCAAAATCAAATCATCTAAACCAGTCCATTCTCTTATTTTCCACTGAATTCCAGTAAACCTGTCCACCGTTTTTAACCATTCTATTAATTTTGGGTTTATTACGGGATGGTCAGAGTTTCCGTCACAATAAAACCATAGAATATAGAAATAAAATAGTCAGACAAAATGCCGAGAGACACGAGGTCACTAAATATTCCAGAAATGACAACAACAACAAAAAAAATAAAGTTAAAAATTGAGAGATAGAGCGCCTAAATACCATGCAAAACTGGGAATACTGCATTTCGAAACAATTATCTGTGGCAAGAAATATAGTATCACAGTGCAATTTTAATCTAGCTTTGAATTTTCAATTTTAATCTAGCTTTCTGCTAGATTAAAATTGAAAATTGTATTAACATACGCGACATTTACCAATAACTGTCGGAATTACCATTCTGTCATTGGTAGACGATTTCCCAACATTTCTTCTATAGCTCATTCTTTTAATAAATCTACTCAAGCTTCAGTAACATTTCGTTATGAGAATCCACTCTCTTTTTGTTTTTTTTCATATATTTTATACATCCATTAATCAAATATTCAATAATTATAATTTCCACACCAAGAATCTGACTCCATTCCATTTCGAAACCAGCCGATTAATTTACTTAGGAAGAAACGTGAAAAGGAAAATCGCTTCATCCAACATTCATTTTGGATAATTGATCCAAAGTCATGGTCTAAACAGAATCGGTATGGGAAGTAGTAGCAGAGAGGGAGGAGCCTATACAGCCCAAGCGCTGCGACCAATACAGGTCTATTGCGCACCCCCAACCAAATCATTCCAGAAGACCTGTCCTTAGGACAAAAGACAGAATACTCCTTAATGGGACAGTAGCAAGATCCTCTGGAACAGGAAAATACAATCCCAAAAGATCACGCCTGAGCCACGAAAGGGCCACACATTCACACAAAATGTGAAAAGGAGTTTCCTCCTCAGAATGACATTTTCTGCACATAGGACTATTAACAAGAAGATGTACTTGACTAATGTAAAGTTGACACTACATAAAAAAGATTTTGACATCAAAATATATTTTCAAATCATCATCATAATTTAGTATATGGTACAATATTATAATTTTATATGGTAGTAATGCAATGATTATATTGTTATTAATAATGTGCTATTGTTAATAATGTATTTAATTACAATCATTGTTACTATTGTAATGCAATATATATTGTAAATATATAGTACAAAAGTTGTTTGTAAATTATATTGCAAATAAATATAATATAATTTATGCATTTTATATATAAATGATATATGAGGGGGGACCCAAAAATAACCAGACTTTTGCTCTGAAAAGTTAATTTATTAAGTTTTTTTACAAAATTCTTTCAGTCTCCTTCAAAGTACTCTCCATTAGAGTCAATGCACTTGTCCAATCTTCTTTCCCACTGTTTGAAGCACCTCTGAAACTCTTCAACTTTGATATCATCCAGTGCCTGCTGCGAAGCTATTTTTACAGCCTCCACATCATTGAAATGCTTCCCTTTTAGATTTTTTTCATTCTTGGGAATAGAAGAAAAGTCACAGGGGCTAGGTCTGGCAAATACGGAGGGTGGGGAACCATAGTCCATCCCTGAGAGCCCAAATAGCGATTCACAGACAAGGCCGTGTGTGCTGGGACGTTGTCATGATGGAGGAACCAGTCACCTGATCGGCAGAATTCTGAGCATTCTCCTGCTAGGTGGCTCTAGTAGAGACCATGATTTCGGAAGGTCTCTACTAGAGCCACCTAGTGGGAGAATGCTCAGAATTCTGCCGATCAGGTGACTGGTTC
>WUQG02026169.1:0-11217 GCA_011317285.2 Androctonus mauritanicus | reverse complement strand
GTGCACACAAATAAGAAAAAACAAATGAAAAAAGAAATCTTATTATGCACTATTTGCACTTAACAAGTTTTCGAATAATCAGGTTTTCACATTTGTAAACAAAATGTTTGTCAGTTGCAACCATTAATTGCAACATAGGGGTGACAGTATGGCTGTCCTTGTATACAAAAAGCACAAATACAGCAGTTGTAAATCGAAATTCTTTTAATACAAGGGGCTGTCCAATAGCTGACGCATTTTTCTGCTCAATAAAATTTTACTTTGCCTCAAAACGATCGAGAGTGTTGCGCCTAAAATTCTTACTTGACTGTCAAGAGTTGTCGTGTCGCATCAGGTAGAGCAGCGTCATCTGCATGATGCGGGTTTATATAGTCGGATCAGGCAGGTGATCAAGCGCATTGGAGTTAGCGGCGTGACATGCTCGATCGCTTCAGATGAAGTCAAAGTGACCATATAAGCAATTGTACGTTTAATGCATGACTATATAAGCGATAACAAAATACACAGAATTCCTATTAAATTAGCAGGGACTTTCCAAAAGTGACCATATAAGCAGGATGACCTTATAAGAGGGTGACCATATAAGTGGGATGACCTTATAAGAGGGTGACCATATAACGAGGTCTGACTGTATAAAGCCATCCCCTGACTGACATAAGACATGACTACACAAATTCAATTTTACATAAAATATTTTCTGTAATTTAAAAAAAATTTTAGATATATAGCTTAAATAACTACCATATTTGTAATAACAAATTTGAACATGTTAGTTTTCATTATTAAAACTTTATATTATCTGATTTATTTATGTTTTTGTATATTGTTTGTTGATCTTAAATATCATTTTACTGGCATGATATTGTTTCAGATGGTGGTGGCTTATTTTCAGTCAGTGAACAACATGGCACCATAATATTGTATACATGAAATCATTGTTGTCACCTAGCCTTGGAAGTTTTAATTCAGAATTTTTGTTAAAATATTTTTCCCATCTTATATAAAATTGACTTATGTTTTTCCAAACTTTACACAACTCTTATGTAAATCAAGGAGTAGCTGTATATAGATTTGAAAAATTATTTGCAAGATGATTTGGTTTATATTTAATTAAATATTGATTTATCTTTGCTAGTTTTATGATTCATTGTTATATTATATTCTCACTGTAATAGTTTGAAAAAACTTGAAACAAAAATTTAATTATTTTTTCATATTTTTTTCTTTTAGGAGCAATACAGTTTGTTCTTTTCTTCAATTTAGTATGTATGGGACTTTATACATTGTTATATTTTTTGGGCTGTGACAATATCAGAATGGCAGGAGCTACATTACCATATTTTAACAAGTAAGTTTTATATGAATAATTAATAACTCATAATATATAATAATAATATAAAATCAAAATTTTTTTATATTTCAGTACTGAATTGGAAACATTTCAAGTAAATCTCACAGCTGATTGTAATATGGGTTGTCGATGTAGTCCTAATGACATTGAACCTGTATGTGGAAGAAATGGCATTACCTACTTTTCTCCATGTCATGCTGGTTGCAAAGCAGAAGGAGGTCCCCGTCCATTTGTATGTTGTTTAAAAAAGATTACACTTATTTCATTTTTTATTATTATATTTCACGTAATGTTAAATGCTATAAGAAAAAATATCTCAACAGAAATTTTAAAGTGAGAAAAGATGATTTTTTTATTACTAAAACAAAGGATATTTAAACAGATATCAGAATGTTTCTATATTTATATCAGAAAACTTATTCTAAACTATTTTTTAAATCTATTTGGAATGTACTTCCTTTTGATTTTATATTGTTAAAATTAGCATTGATACAAAATAGCCCAAAGAAATAAAAATTTTCTGATTCAATTCTTCTAGCACCATTGAGCAGACCAAAAGAACTTTGTTAAGTTTTATAATTTATGTTCTGTTATAAGTTATTATAAAAAACTTTTTAAATAATGTAACATGCTTGCATTCTGGTTCATTAAGCAACATCTGTGTTCTATGTTATATGTTCGAAATTGAAATTTGAGTAAAGTGTATGAGCTGATGAGGGCGTTTTAAAGCTGAAAACGTTACTCAATAAATATTTATTTTATTGTTTACATTGGTATTTGGTCTTCTCAATGGTGCTAGAAGAATTGAATCTGAAAGTTAAGAAAATAATGCACAACAACAAACTTATTAACAAAAAATAATTTTTTTATTAGAGCACTTTTAGTATCATCAGTGAATTACAGATAGTCTGTATTATACTATATGTGATGGGCTAACACCTGAAAGTTTTTATGATTCCCAAAATTGCTATAATAAAAAATATTTCAAATCAATTAGAAAACTTCTTGTTATGTGCTAATGTGTTTTCTGAGTCAAGATTTTGTTACTTAATAGGAAAATAAAAATACAACGAATGATTTGATTTGCTTCCTCATATTATAATAATAGGTGACAATTCTAAAGGCTCTTATTCCATACTGGAGAAATAAAGGCAATGGATTTATTTCAAATTTCTCTAATTTTAACTGTCTTATAAGAAAAAATGAAGAGGGTAATTAGTTATAATATTTATATATACTATTTATTACATCATATTTATTAAATAATCATCTTTGTAGACATATATCTATGAAGCTGTCTATATATATCTATTGAATTTTTATTACTATGAATGATAAACTCATGAGACATCTTTTTATTCACACACAAAATTTGCATTGAAAATAAAAAATACACACACACGATAGGTGCCAATTCTGATGTATTTTGAATTGCACTAGAGCCTATGCACTATGGAAATATCATCTCAAACTATCTTTATATAAGTGTATGCTAAATTTTTATAATCTTTAGCAGTAATCTTAATCAGAAGTCTAAAGATTGGCAAAAAACTTGACACAAACTTGTCAAAAGATAGTATGACTAGATGGTATATCCATAGAAATAATAAAACAAAACTGATCCTATTTTACATTAGTGAACAATATTGCTCACACTCCACACACAAATGATATATAAAGTAGGATTTACATAATATGCCTTATCAATAAACCTAATATTGAAAAAATTAATAGTAATATTTTTTTAATTCAATTTGTCACTCAAACCTAACTTAATATACCAATAATATTCAATAATTTGAGCAATGCTACATGTTTTCTTCTTACTCTTAATCAATCCAGTAATGAGAAAGTAATTACATCTAATGGTGGCTGGATGGTCACATAGTAATGTACTGGCATGCCATACAAGAGGACCCAGGTTGCATCCCAAGTCTGGTATGTCCTGGGTTCCAAACCTAGACCAGCAATCCATGCCCTTCACCATCCAGTCCCCTCTATTGGTGAGGATGCAATTTGTGGTTGGAACTAGAACCTGCCCCTTAGTAATATCATTGATTGTAAAAGGGTGCAAAACAGCAAAAAAACAAAACAAAAACCCACTTCTAACATAAATTTCACTTTCTAATAATTTTATATATATTTCACATTTTGTAAAATTAATTTTTGTATGTTAGCTTTCATACATTTTGAATTGATGAGAGGAAATGAGTACTGAACTGCATATTTGAAGCATGACAAGATGCATAAATAAAGTTTTACAATCACTTTCCTCACATAGAATGTTTTATTGTATGTTGTCTGATCTGACAAGTTAATGTCTCTCTTCATTTTATGTATGATTTTAATATAAATTAACTAACAATTTTATCTTTACCACAGAGTTGTATTTAGAGCTGAATGTAAAAAAAAATGACATTCATAGTATTGATAGCTTAACAACTTAATAGAATTCCAGCACTCTCTGCAGTTGAAAAAACAAAAATTTATTTAATTTGCTTGAATATATGCAAATGCTTTTGATGCTTACAGCATCCTCTTCATGCCTACCAAACTAAGTAGAACTATCGAACAAAATACAACTGTTATAATAGAACAATTAATTAATATATGAACAAATTACATTAGCCAAATTAATTTCACAACATTAATTTTACAATATAAAAAGTTAAAAATTCTAAACAATTTTTTGACAAGGTTTTTTTAAAAACGAGTACCAGTCATAAAAGGAAGTTTATAGTCATGATGTCATCGTTTCAATCTTCCTATCACAAGCCTTGTTATGGTTAGCAAAGACATACTTCCATGGGTGCTAGGGTTCCCAAGCTAATCTATTGTTAATTAATTTTTCTTTATCCATCTTCTTTAGTATCTCACTTGATTCAGCAACTATAGGTTGTTCATAACTGCGCAGCGGCCTAATTTGCTTAACATTTTCCCAATCCACATCAATGTTTTTACTGTACACCTCTATGGCGAGCGCAGTGTTAAGATTTCCTTTGCGTATATCTCTTCTATGTTCTTCTACTCTCCTTTCGATTGTTCTGTTCATCACGTTTGACTTTTTTATACTGCAGTTATTCAATAGTAAACTCAACAAAATTTTTCAGCACTTTCTGCAGTTGAAAATAACAGTTTATTTATTCAAACAAACAAACAATTTTCAATGCTTACAGCATCCTCCTCAGGCTTACAAAACTCAAAGAACAATCCTTGAGTTTTGTAAGCCTGAGGATTGTTCTTTGAGTTTTGTAAGCCTGAGGAGGATGCTGTAAGCATCGAAAACATTTGTTTGTTTGAATAAATAAACCGTTATTTTCAACTGCAGAAAGTGCTGAAAAATTTTGTTGAGTTGTTAAAACAGACTTCCTTATATTATTTTTAGATTAAGTTAATTTAGTTATTCCAACATATTACAGGTATTCTTTCTAGGTTCAGTTTTACAAGTTAATTCGTTTCTGAAGTGCACTCAAAATATGAACTCAAATCAAGAATCAATTTCTCAGACATAATAACAGTAGTTCAATTCTCAACAATGACTTAATGAAATTAAGTAAAAGTAAAAAAAATTAATAGTTTGTGATTAAATAATGATTTATTTATGTAAAACATAATTTGCTTGATTTTAAAGGCTAAAATTAAAGAAATTATTTATATCATTTAAATATTAAAGTATGTATTATTATTATTGATAGACAAGCAGATTATTTTTTTATACTAAGGAACTACTGCTTAGGCACAATTTGGAATGAAAGTTTACTTTAGAGTGTCTGTAAAATCATGGCAACTGGATAAAGTATTATTTCCTCCTCTTGGTTTATCATTTAATTACAGTGTTATTTTTCTGATTTCATAGCAGACAATAGAGTTTCCACTACAGATCCAGTTGTACTGTATTGTATAGCTATGTGCATAATTTGAAATAATTTTTTTGCATGTTTAACATTTATTTATTATAACTAACATTAATATTTTTGATTTTTTTTCTGATATTTCATATTTGAAAAAACTCTTAAACCTAGAAACTCATAAACCAAGAACTATCTATATTTGGCAGAAATCATTTCAAAAGTATCCAAAAGCTGCTAACAGCTGGATCAATCATAATCAGAAGGTTGTATGATAAGATCTGAACAAACTCTTGAAAAAGCTGTTTGAGAGACTTAATTAAATACAGATCCTTCAGATGATAAGTGATTTGTTATATACTGCCATTTGGCCTACAGTAATTTTAATAAACTATCTATAATTGTTATAAGAAATGGGCAGAATGAAATATACTTTCTCATATATGCTCTCCCTGATTTGCACTTGCATACTTGAAAATCCTCAGTATTTCTGTTTTCTGTTCATGTGTCTTCAAGAGATATAGTATAAATATAATAGTGATAGTCTATGTTATAGTGATAAAGTCAGATGCTAATGATTCCAATCATAATAATTTCTCTTAAGCTTAAATAAAATGAATACATTAGTATTTTTTACATGAAAGTAAGGAAAAAATTTATATAATTTATAACTTTATTTAACAATTCAATTTTTCTTAAGTTCTAACAAAGGGACCTGATTGACTGTGAATAACTAATTTGGGTGAAATTTTGTAGAATGATGGCAATCTATGTGTTGATATACTTGACAAAATCTTAGGTACAGACACAATCAAATTTTTTTATATTTTTTTTAAATTAAAGGAAATGTCAGAAATTGTGAATCGTCATAATTGCATCAAAAATTTCAGCATTTAAATAATGGCATCAGCAATGTAGCTTAATATGATAAAAAGAAATGGAATTTGAATCCTGATGAATACTTTTATTAATATTTAAGAAGTATTTTTGTTTATTCATTTTCTATTTGTCTCTTTCTCATGATAACTATATTGCATTAGGGCTGAATATATAGATTTTGTATTCTGAACTTTTATTTAAGGAGAAAAATAAATGCATACAATACTATATTTCTGAATATTTTATAAATACTTTTATGATTAACTTTTACTTTCATATCATGTCAAAAATTCTTTCAATAAGTAAATACTGTATATGTCAAAGAATTATGAGGGAAGGCCAAAAAGTTCTTATCCTCATCATGTTATATGAGTGTACCATTACCATATTTTTCCCTCCAATTTGGTTTCTAGTAGGTAAGAAACATGCAAGATTGCACATCTAACTGTACAGAATCTAAACTATTACTTGGAACACAGTCAGCAAAAACATTAATTGCTGTTACTATCAGTTGTGTGAGCATGCTGCTTTTTCTTAAAAATAATCCATGATTAACAATCTTCAGAACTAAAAATTCTAATAGATGTGAAATAATGATAAATTGAGAAACAATATGGATTTAATATCCACAGTTTAAACAGAATTTATTCAAGGACCTTAGAAACTGAATAATGTTTCTGGGAAAGAGAGATAAGATTTCACTGTACAAGGATTCAGATTTATCTATAATTTTTAAGATTTGGTTGGTAGAACAAAATATTTTAATGTTAAATTTGATAAAATTCAAAAATAAATAAATTAGTAATATTTAAAATAATAATTAATATTATATATAATAATAAAATATTTCACAGTATTTTAATATTAAAAGTATGACAAAAACTAATATATAAAAATTTTCTCCAAGTCTGTGATGTGTTAAAATAAACCAAAAGCACTTCCTCCGAAAAACTTTTAAATTTATATTTCAGTATCAAAAGAAATGGTGTAGTATTTCTACTTTTAGAATTTTCAATGAAAAGAAAGGAAGTAGTTATTATATTTGATTATTTTTAAATATTCAACTTAATTCAAAACAATTAATACTTTTTTAAACTTATAATTATAGGATGTAGATATGAAATACTGTAGGAACAGTAGGAGATTGAAAATGGCATTATATGATAAAATGAGACCAATAGTGTGTTAGGCTCATTTTACCATAAAGAACCATTTTCAATCTCATATTATAAGTAATTGTGTTTAATTTGTTCTCAACAAAAAATTTATCCATGTCTGATTTATAGTCTTAACATTATCACTTAAATATTTCATTATCATACCTTGTTGAATATTAGATCTTTCAGCTGGTTTTGAAGCAACTACTGAATTAAGAATTGCAAATAAATCACTAAGATAAAAATCTGTTGGAACATCACCTGAAAATTATATTTATAAACTTTAGAATAATGTTTAAAGAAAATTTTATATGCAAAATTTTATAACATTTACCAGGAGATTTAATTCCTTTATTTTCAACAGGTTCATTTTCTGACATAACTATACCTTCAAGCACTGTTAATAGTCTTCCTTTTGAAGGCTTAATTTCATGCAATTCTGAAATTTATTAATAAGCAAATATTAATATTTAAACATTGTATATTCTAAAATTAATTTATTACATTATGTTACCTTTATTGATCTCAAGCAATGGTTTTCTGGTAGTAGCCATAGGAATTGCAGATTTTTCTGGTTGATTTTTGGAATGATCAAATCGTGGAGCCATAGTTAAACAAGAAGTGGGCAGCCGAGATGGCATGATACCTGAATAATAAATTACAAATATAAACTTAATTTACATCAATGATGATTCATAAATAATAAATAACTAACCCAAATTCATGAAATCATCATTTAATATTTCGTCTACACAAGGACGTTGTGAAGGATCAGGACGTAGAAGTTTTTGAATTAATGTTCGTGCAGCAGGACTTATCTTTGAAGGAATATGATATTCATTTTTCTTAATGCGCATATATGTATCTTTAAGACTTGAAGTCTCAAAAGGTGGTTTTCCAACAAGAAGAGTAAACCTATAGAAAGTAAGCAGTTTCTAAAAATTTATTTCATCTTACAATTATATAATAAAAATTTTATTTACAATATGCATCCAATTGACCATATGTCAACTTCAAAGCTATGTCCTTTCTTGCTGAGAACTTCTGGAGCAATATAATTTGGAGTTCCACATAAAGTTCTGATAAAAAAAAAATTCTTTTAATCAGAATTTAAAATTCAAAATTGAAATATTTAAAATAAAAGTAACTCTTACTTTTTTCTTTCTCCATCATAATCAACACGTGTAGCAAGACCAAAATCACCTAATTTTATCTCCATATCATCACTAAGAAATAGATTTCCAAGTTTCAAATCTCTATGAATTATTTTTTCTTCATGCAAATACTTGCATGCAAGCAAGATTTGTCGAAGAAAGTAGCGTGTTTCAGGTTCTGTAATAGCTTTTCTTCTCTTATGCATTTCCATCAAAGACTGAAAAGTAGAAAAATTTTAGTATATTTTAAAATATAAAATTCATTACTCAAAAATAAATACCTACTCTTCTTCTACAAAGTTCTAGAATTATGTACACATTATCCAAATCTTCAAAAAAACTATAGAAGGTAACAATGTTGTTATGTTTGAGTGCACGATGTATAGATATTTCTTGTGACATCTAAAAAAAATAATCTTAAACATTGTATTAAAATAATAAAATAGGACTAAAGTTGCTAATTCAAAATTGAAAAACAAAACAGATTAAACAGTCAATAAATAAAATAATTAAAAAAATATTTGAGAATAAATCTCAATTTACTTTCAAATATTTATTTGTCATAGTATATTTATAATAAAATGCCAGCTGTAAATTTATGTATAAATATACTATGACAAATAAATTATTATTTTATAATTATAATTTTTTTTATAATTATAATTATAAAATTCCCGCCAAATGATAAAATGTATATTATTTAAAACAAAAAATTATTTTAAAATGTCCAATACTTCATATTTTATGAAACTAGTATCAATTAGTGTTGCAAAAATAGATATATCTTTTATGATTTTTATTGTTATTTGCACTAGTTTAAAAATCTAAATTCATTCAAACTAGTAGTTGGTCTTAAATAAATTTTGAGAATTTTAGATTTAAAATTGATTTAGTAATATGTAAATATTGTGCTGTATTTTGATATAATTATAAAGAAAATACTGCCACTTAACTATGTTCTATACAGGTAAACCTCACATAACAGTAGTTAGGTTCATATAAAACTTGTGCAGTATAAAATCATATATGGAACTAAGAACCAATATAAAAAGCAAGGTTACATTACAAAATATAACAAAAATATACTTTTAAGTTTCTGATAATTATAAAAATAATGTTTATTATTAATAATAATAATACAAATCATCTTACATTATCAAATGTCAAATGTCTTATATTATCTGATATAATACTGTGTCAGTTTGCATGTTTGTTTAATATTCTTCCAATATCGCTGCTAAACAATCAAATAAGAACACTTTCTCTGTAGCAGAATATTTTCACCTTCTGAACTTTTTTCTACAATGATTGAGCAATTGTTTTGAAATATGAACCAAATTAAGCAATGAAAAAATATTTGTAGGCCGCATTATAAATACTATACATATTATAATATTTAAAACAAAACGTTTATATAATAAATTATATGTTATAAATGATTATTGTTGTTATTGATTTTGTATATTATTATTATGTATTAGTTAATACAATGTAGTATTTGTATATATTTGTCTTTTATGTACGATCAGTGTTTGCTTTTATAACATAATTTGATCTATATTATTGATTAAAGTTGATTAATATTTGTTTATAACTGATGACACTGCAAGTTTACTAATGCTGTCAAAATAATCAATTGATCATATTTAGGTGGTCATTATTATGAAGAATAACTCACTAAACATTGACTTAAAATATTTCCAAAAAAAAAATAATAATATTGGGATATTTTTTCACAACATGATATTTGTCAAATGAAGTTTTATATGATAGGATATATACTATGAAATAAGCTAAGAAAATAAGAGTTGTATTGAATAAAAGCAATAATTTTATATTGAAATTTATATTTTTCAGCTTGTATCAATGTATATCTTATCATTTTGCAAGATTTATCATCATGTAATTATCCTATGAAAACAGTATCTCAATATTTCAATTTGTTACAGACATACTTGAAATGAAAATGTTTACTAAATCATTCTATACAACTATAGGCTATCAGAAGAGTGTGTGAGAGTGAATGTGTATATATATATACAGTATTTCAAATTATAATTATTTAATAGAATAAATGTATATTTAGCAAATTATGTAAGCCCATAATTCATGAAAGAATAGTATATTCCATAAAATTTCAAAGTATTTTTTAATATTAGCTTTAATAAAAAATGCATATAAATTCCAACATATATATCAAGTATTACATAAGTTCAGGTAAGATAAATAGTATTTTCATTATCTCATATATTAAAACTTACCTTCTGTTTTTGATATTCTTTAGTCAGAAGTGCTTTGGAAACAATTTTTCCAGCAAAAACTTCTTTTGTTTCCACATCAATAAGTTCATAACATTTAGCAAAACCACCCTGAAAGAATAAGACAGCACAATTAGAAATTTAAAATAATTATTTTGAAAGTAATATTTTTATATTTAATTCATTATATAATAGTATATTTAAAAATGTAAAAATATCATCTTAAAAATACTTATTAATGATTTAAATATTTTATTCTTAGACAAGTTATCCTTCTCAAAACTTTTGATATTTGCTAGTTTAATAATATTGGAATGAGTCATCAAATTTACGCTTTTGTGTTCTTATAAATTTTGAAGAAAGCTTACGAGATAATAAAGAGAGGTAGGAATAGAAATGTAATAAATGATTGTCAATATGATAGCTTCTCAAAGCCATAGGTAGCTCTCACATATAATGAATTATAATGAAATGTCTATGCATATTAGAGAGAGTATTACAGCTAGTTCTCGACTTACGACCACGATCGGTTCCGAAAGACCGGTCGTAACACGAATTGGTCGTAAGTCG
>WUQG02026158.1:0-11218 GCA_011317285.2 Androctonus mauritanicus | reverse complement strand
ATCATGTGGTTGATTAAACAGAGTGCTAGTAGGTATTTTTTAGTTTACTACTTTATTAGTATTTTATTCGGTTTTGTTTCTCATTTTTTAATTCTTCTATAGATTTCAATGGTTAAAATGTGGCGATACTTGAAGACAAAGAATTCAGATAATTCTGAAGAGACTAGTGGTGAAGATTTAGAATCTCATATAATATTTCAAAAGACTGATAAAGAAAGAGGTGCAAAAAAGGTTTGTCGTCACAGTGAAAGTTATTTATCAATGAGCTTTACATGGACTGGTGATCCAGAATGTCCTCTTTCATTGTGTCTCGTTTGTGGTAAAAAAACTTTCGAATACAGCAATGGCTCCAACAAAACTGAACAGACATTTCACGACAAATCATACTAATATGAAAAATAAAACTTTTGATTATTTTAAAACTCTGTTAAAATCTCAAAGTAAACAGAGTACAGCTTTTGTAAACACATTCACAGTTAGTGAAAAGGCTCAGGAAGCAAGTTATTTGGTAGCAAAGCTTATTACACAGAAAAAGGAAAACTCACACAATCAGTGAGAATCTGATAATGCCCGCATGTAAAATTATAGTGGATAAAATGTTGGGAGAAGATGCAGTAAGGAAAATTGAAAATATTCCACTTTCGAACAACATAGTAAGTTGACGAATCAATGATATGTCACATGATGTTGAAGAGGTTTTGTGTGATAAACTGAAAAATAGCAATTTTTCAATTCAGGTGGACGAGTCAACAGATTTAACCAACAAATGTTATGTTCTAGCATTTGTAAGATTTGCTAATGAGGGAGAAATTCAAGAAAACTTCCTCTTCTGTAAAGAATTACTTGAGACAAGCAGAGGAATAGATATATTTAATATTTTATCTGCATATTTGGAAAAAAAAAGATCCTTCTTGGAAGAACTGTATTGGCATTTGTACGGATGGTGTTGCTTTGTAAAATAAAAAAATGCCAATGTTGTTTCCACACACTGTTTTTTTCATAGAGAAGTGTCGATGTCAAAATCTTTTGGTAATCAACTACAAAAGGTATTTAATGATGTTATAAAAATGGTAAACTTCATTAAACGAGAGCCACTTCACTCCAGAATTTTTAAAAATCTCTATGAAAACATGGATAAAGAGCACACAAATCTGTTGTTATACATTGAAATCCGGTGGTTAAGTAGAGTTTTTAATAGGGCTATTGAGCTAAAGGAAGAAATGCATGCACATTTTCAACAAAATGACAAACAAGATTTTACTAAATGCTTTGAGGATCAAATGTGGGTACAGATCTAGCTTATTTAGCAGATATTTTTCATCACTTGAATCAACTGAATAAGTTACTGCAAAGCGGCGGAGAAAATATACTAACTTCAAGTGACAAGATTCTTGGATTTAAAAGAAAATTAAACTTATGGAAAGATCATGTTGTAAAAGGGAATCTTGATATGTTTGAATTATTAGAGGGACTAAAAAGTGAAGATGGATATCAACAAATTTCAAGTTTTATTGTATTCCATCTAGAGGAGCAGTCGAAGAAAATTGATTATTATTTTTCATCCCTATCAACAGAACTATACGATTGGGTGAGGAACCATTCTCTCGCACTTCCGTTCATCCTCAGAACCTAACTTTAAAAGAAGAACTTTGTGACTTACAATCGGATGATTCATTGAAAATAAGATTTAATGACATGGTTTTGGACAAATTCTGGATTTTCGATGAAAATGAGTATCCAACAATTCATAGGAAAGCAATTAATATATTGCTGCAGTTTTCAACATCATACATATATGAACATGCTTTTTCTTGTTTAACAAGTATTAAGGGTAAAGATAGAAATCGTCTCCTTTCTGTGGAAAATGAAATCCGCGTATGTATATCCAAAATCAGACCCCGAATTCAACATTTATGTTCCAAAAACAGGGACAGATTTCACATTAACATTTGTTATAAATTGTTATACTAAAGAAATTTTTTATTCATCTGTATCTAATTATATTTAGAATTATACCAATTGCATGTAATTGCATTTTTTGGTTTTGAAATAAACGACTAAAATGATAGTCATTTTTTGTTTCTATTAATGATCGTTAATAAAAATATTATGAAAAAATATTGTTGCATGGACACTGGGGTTCCCTAGAACTTGAACATTGCCATAAGGATTCTATAAGAGTGAAACCTCTCACACTCTTCTATAAGATTGTGAGAGATTGGAAAACGCTGTTTATATAATCTTATTTGTTAGTAAAATCTAGTAAAATTTTTCTTGTAAAAAATGACGCAATAATTGTGGTTATTGTTACGTCACAGAACTCAAAAAGTTAATAAAGCAATTTGTTATACGCAGAATATACTAACTTTCCAATTAATTTGTATTTTAATAATATGAAAAAGCAATTAATTTCTTAAATCCTTGTGTATATCTTTAGATATTTTTTATTATAATAAAATCATATCAAAGTATATTATTAACAAAATTAAGAATTACTAATATTAGTAGGCCTACTAAGAATTTAAATGTATTGTAATTATTAATACTATATTAGAAAATATATGATAGACTAGTCGAAACAAAATTTGTTAAATTTCTTGCAAATATTCTTGATTTTTAAAAAATTTCAAGGAATAGGTAAAATTGTTAATCTAAACTATTTCTCTCTTTCGTAAACATCTTAAACGAGTATGATGACAGTTAACTATTTATTGTTTATATATATTTAGATACTTAGTCTATTTTTCGAAGAAAAGTGACAAAATCACCTCTATGTAATCTGAGTCTGCCACGAAAAACTTTTAGAAACCTTTAACTCAGGGGTTTTTTTTGTTTCATGGACCCCTTTTCTGTTAGGTGAAGGCCACGGACTCCTTTTCAGAATAAAATTACAAAGAAAACAATTATATTAAAGTATAGTTATCAAAGTAAAAAACATGATATAGAAATATGTTTTTTTTTTTCTTTCTTAGCATATTGATCAATAATAAAATACATTTAATATATAGGAAACTTCAAGTTGCATTTTATTTATTAAAGACATGTCAGTGTGAAGACACAGATACAACTAATACTACTGTAATTTATTGCATACACTTATAAGAGAAGAAAATGCTAGATTTAATTAACGAACAGTAAAAATAAAGATAATGAGTTGATTTTTCTCATCCAAGATTACGGACCCTCAAGGGATCCGTGGATCCCTGATTAAGAACCCCTGCTTTAACTGTAATCATTTAAAACAGATGTTCAAACATCAAAAGTTTCTCTCTGTTAATTTTTGAATTTTTACAAAATTTAACTAAGTAGTCACGATATTAAAATCGAATTGAAACAAGATTAATTAAACGTAGATTCATCATATACAAACTTATATGTGCTTGAAATTCGCACTTCTCATTACGTCTTCTGGGTGCATTGGGGATAAAATGTTAATCATTTATATCTCACTGAAATTTTTATATTGAATTTCGCAGTTCTCACCCTATTTTTTTCTGCAACAGAGTGTTTTTCGTCAGCAAAAAGCGTGCTATGCTTTCACTCTGGAAGATCCGAGTTTAATTCTTTCGCTCCATATTCCAGTATTTTTAGAATGGATCTGGGACTAGTACGTTGAATCCTAATCTCCACTTGTAGGCTGATTTCACAAAGGGGTGAGTACTTTAATGCCCCGCAACTTAGTGTTTACAATATTTTTTCTGTGACTCCGATTTCATTGCTTTCTATGTTTCGAAGCTAACCTTTATCAGTAATGTTATATATATATAGAAATAAACATTTATTGGATCAATACTGCAGTCAACAGATGTGATAAGAAATACTGTTCATCCTATTACACTTCTACAATTGATTACATACTATTACTTTAAACTATAAAAGTAATGAATTGAAAATATATAAAGCAATTTTTTAAATAAACGATATTAAACTTTTGTTTATGCATCAATAACAATAATAACGACGTTTGACTTTATTCAGTTTTGTATTATTGGGAAAATTGGAGAGTATATTAATACGATAGCGTTTTAACATTTAGTTCAATGACCGAGTGTTTACTCTGTCATTGAACTAAATTGAAAAAACATATGCTATTCATTGATTTAACTGCTCGTTTTGTTTAAAACGAGCAGTTCAATCAATGAATAGCATGATACGTTTTTCAATTTCGAATATGGATCCTGAAATAACTGTTTTTGCAATCTGGAAGTAAAATTATTTTTTGAAAGAATTTTCTTTCAATTTTTTAAGATATTTTCTATTTCTCGTAATTGTTATATCAAACTATGGAGAATATAATATTTTCCAACGTGGAATGATCTAATAAACTTCATATTTAATTTTAAAATAATGAATTTCTTTATCATTAATGGCATCGTGGAGACAATTGAAACAACTGTTTCTGGTGATTGTTGTAACATATTTATAATTAACTATTATGTGAAGCATAAATTTTGAAAATTTATTGTTTGTGTTATCTTATTATGAACAATTTCAATAAAGTGACGAATAAATAAAAGTCTATGAAGATCTGAAAGTAGAAAAGTGGATAATGTTGTTAAAACAATTAACATAGTAGGAAAAGGCTACTGGAACCATAACAAAATAAAAGTATTTTTCCTTCAAAATATACAAAAGTAAACAAAATAAAAGTATTTTCCTTCAATATTATTAAGAATGGTTTTGTAAAAACATCAATTTCTTACAGCAGCAATCCCCAAAGTTGGGTACGTAGGAAATTTTAAGAATTATCTGTTTGTTCCTCGTTATAATTGATGTTTGTTGTATGTGAATCGTGCTATTTTTCATTATTAATAAAAAGAAGTGCGATTAAAAATGTTTGACGGTTATCTTATAGGAATAAATATTTCTGAAAAGAAAAGTATTCTTCAAACAATGATCCCTTCAAAGTTAGGTTAAGTTAATGTAATTAAGCCGCTATATTGCACAAGGGATATTCTGTATTTATCTGCGGCCATTTGTAGAGATCATCACAGGCTGGCTAACACCCGTGATGGGATCAATCGAAAGGTTGAAGGATAGAATTCAGAGGGCCACATCTGGACCCCTCCTAGAAAATTGGAGATGTGGCACCTGGATTTGATCTCGGATCCTTTAGGATGTTAACCACAGTTTTACAACACAGCTATCAGCCGACGATCCCTTCAGAGAATGGGTATAAAGCATTATGTGCAGAAATTAGGATCATGTTTGTTGAACAAATGAAATTTTATAATCATAATCAAAATCAAATCTGCTTCTAACATTAACTACGTCTTGATTTCGAAATGAAACAAGCAAAATGAATCAATAAATGCATTATCTGAGAAATTCAAAAGCCAAATTAACTCCAAAATTTCTGTAAATTTCTTCTCAATTTTAATATCCGAGCACATAATCTCAGTAATCATGTGCTTGGATACTAAAATTGAAAATGGAGTTAATCAGTTTGGTTTCTGAGAGGCTCTTCTATTTATGTTGTTATATATTTATTCATTACTTCATTGTTTCGTTCAACGAAACAGTGAAGTAATGAATAAATATATGATATATCTGATGCAATTACCGAACACGAATTAATGAAACAAATATATGATATATCTCATACAATTACTAAACACGAATTAATGTTTTATATTTTCTACTATAAATAAAATTATCATAATTTGTTCTCGCACTGTACTTTTAAAATGTTTATAAGTCTACAATAAATTGATTAAAATAAAATTACAAAGCTGTTATAATTTCTTATGATGGTTCCCCCTGTTATAAAACTGATCAACATGTAATAATAATTTAATTTATAAATAAAAATAAAAAAATATTTATGATTATCCAACACAATTAGCGATAGGGTGTATTTTTATTGTTATTTTTAAAATAAATATTGATTTCAAAAAGAATGAATTATTATTAGCGCAACTTTTATTTATTGCAACCAGTAATTTATGGATATATATACCATACATATATAATAATTTATGAATATACCAAGACTGCAACTCAGTAATTTATGGATATATATATCCATAAATTACTGAGTTGCAATCTTGGTTGTAATAGAAACAGTAAAGGTGTTTTATTAGTCTCTAGATTCCCTTACATTTCATTAATGCATTACAATATTAAATCTACAGAGCACTGAATAGATAACAAAGCATAGATAGCAATTTCGGAGAAAATTTTATATATTGAAACCATTAAATAAAATTTAATAAGAGAGAAATTGCTGAAACTTAAATTTTTATTAACACTAAAAACATATTTATTCATGTATAAGTCAACTTCCCCACTTTAAAGACGAAAAATAAGAAAAATTGCGGGATCTTATATAAATCCTTTATTTTAACAGCTTAAAAATATGCCATAAAAAAATCTAATCTCAAATTTCATAATTATGGTAATGCAAGTTCTTTAGAAAGTAATTTTGGTTGCCATTTTTGTTAATAATTCGTTGAAATTTGATGTTCTCATCTTGCTGTTTATCATCTTCTTCGAATTCCATATGCTGATGACAGAAAAATTTTTTATTCATTCATGAATAATTCGAGCTTCTTTACTATATTTTTTATTTATTTATATATGAGTTGGGACTTTTTAGAAGGGGGAAAAAAGATTTTTTTTTCTTTCAAAAAGTTCCAATTCACATACAATTATTCATAGTATACATGAATAATTATTTGACTTTACAAAAGTATAGCTTAATCAAACTACGAGTATGGTCAATTAAAAAAATAAAATGTTCACATTTCCTCTTCAAATTATTCATGAGAAATTCCTTTACAATTACCATAAATTAATGCACGAATAAATCCTATAACATAAATCCTATCAGAGAAATTTCCTTCAATGCCAAAACTAAAATCTGGATTTCTGAAAATATAGATATCTTTACAGCGAGTTTTAAATTACGAAACTATAACAAATACTATGCATGTTAGTATTTAATAATTCAATTTTATATCAAATTAAACATTCAAATGTTATAACTTCTTAATGGCTAAAGAGGATAATATGATATTTGCACAAATAATCATTTGTTTTAATTCAAAGTTTAAATAAAGCAGATAATGGTTTAATTATTTCTCTCCTTTAAAATTTAATAAACTCCGTTAAGATGTCGGAAAAGTGAAAATTTTCACATAATCGTTTCCTTGGTAATTTCGGATTAATTTTCTGTGACATCCGATGCAACAACGCCTTGAAGTGCATTATTAATAGAATTTCATTATCACGTATCGGGTTTCTCTACATATTCGCGAATAATAATAATATTTAATCAGTATATTCAATATTTTGCGTTATTGTCATCATAACCGCGATAAATTTTATAGACTTCGCAATACAGCGAGTCTGAATTTCTTCAATTTGCGATGATTTGAATTTAAATCCTTTTTGATAGAGACGATATTTGACTGAATAATATTAAATTATATTAAAAATCACGGATTTTCAATCAGTTTATTGAATTCTTACTTAATTTTATTATTATGGAGTCTAATAAATGGAATATATCGCTAATAATTCATATTAACTGATACATTCCATTTATTAGATTCCATAATAATAAAATTAAGTAAGAATTCAATAAACTGATTGAAAATCCGCGATTTTTAATATAATTAAATATTATTCAGTCAAATATCGTCTCTATCAAAAAGTATTTAAATTTAACACAAATTGAAAAAAAAAATTCAGATTTGCTGTATTGTGTTCTATAAAATTCCATTTGTTATTCTTATACTAAAATGAAAATACAATTATACTATACAGTATACTATATTTAAACTATTTTCATGAGAGTAAAGTGTACTTTAAGTTTATGAGGATAATACATAGCAGTGGTCTTCAAACTCTGTCAATTTAAGGAACTCTTATGAATATAAAATTATTTCGCGGAACCCGGGATCACAAACAATAGAATATTCACAATTTAGGTAGTATATATAAAGAAAAACGTTTTAATATTTTTTCATTATATTATAATAAAAATTGAAAAAAAAATTTCATCAAAATAACTTTATTTTGATCATTTTGATATATATTTTATGTATGTTATGGAACCCTTTAGATCATTTTGTGGAAATCCATGGTTCCATGGAATACAGATTGAACAACACTGGTATATAGAAAGGGTGGCTAATTACGAACCACATAGGAGAATCTCAAATACTTGAAAGCCGTAATCAGTTTCTAGATCAATGAGAACCACGCCAGTTTTTTCTGGTAATCTTAACAATGCTTTCAAAAATTGTTTATTATATATTTCACACGTATTTATTTATTATATATGCATATTAATTTTTACAGTAAATGAACAAAATTACAAATATATTTATTTTTTTAAAATTAAATAAGTATTTGCTCCGTATTAATTACTGACTTTCATGGTTTTCACTTTGCCTCGTTCATCTTCAAAAGCAAGTAATTTCATACTCAGCATACAATTAAATATAATAAGAGCTCTCCAATAAAACAACCCGTATAACCCGACAAAAAATATATACATAAATCAGTGTTGAAGCTACATTGAAGGTACCAAACAAGCCGCAACTTGGTCACTATGAATATATAGAATAATTTACCGTTTTTAGCTTGAAAAATTAAAATATTTGTTTTAATAATACAACTGAATTTTTAACCGATATAGTCTCAGTAATGAACTTTTGATTACGAATATTGGAAATTTAAAAATGGAGATCAATATTCCAGAAAACATAATCACTCTAAATGGGTAAAATATAACAACATTGTTGTTTTAATAGAGAATATTATGAGTATCATGATATATTTCTTTACAAATTATACCGTATTTTGATTTTTTATACATAAATTTCGAACTGTAAAATATAGAAATTCATTCATGTTAAGAGCGCTATCAATTATAATAATTGTTCTACTTAACATTGATTGTATGTATATATTTTTTGTCCGATTATTCGGGTTGTTTTATTGGAGGTCTCTTATTATACTTAATTGTATGCTGAGTATGAAATTACTTGCTTTTGAAGACGAACGAGGCAAAGTGAAAAATAAAACCGTTGAAAACTTTAAAGAAAGCTTTGTTACAGAAGAAGAAGCTCGAATTGTTCGTTAAGAATTCGTTAGCATAGATTTTCTTTAACGTAACGATTTAATTTTAAAGCGATGTCGTAAATTTCACATAGAGAAGATAAAATGGTGTCAATATAGTTGGCTGAGATAAAATATAAAAAATAAAAAAAAAAGATTTTGTGAAGAATAAAAATAGAATTGACTTGTAGGTGTTATTGATCACGGCTTTTCATCCATGAAAATTTAATAATCTCTAACATTTCTGAAACGAGGAAAATGCTGTAAAGATATTTGAAGTGTAATAGGTGAAATAGAGAACATTTATTCCTAATATAATTGCCAAATAAACAACTTATCATAAGAATACAGAATATTTTTGTTAATATTTAATTAGGATAACAAAATTAAGAATTATTTTTTAACATCGCTTATTAATTCAAAAATAAGCGATTAAAAAAAAAAGGTCGCTCAGCATTAATCGCTTATGGAAAAAAATTTATTCTTTATACTATATAACAAAATTTGATTGATGTACAAGCGTACATAAAATTTTCATCTACCTTTCTTCAAACTTAGACAATTATGAGAATTGGCAAGATATAGTTAGATCATAAATGAACAATTAACGTGATATTTCACTTCATAACATGCGACTTTTATATCTCCAATTTTCATATATAATTTAATGGCCGAATTCTTCTGGAGTCTAGTTTATCTTAAATAGCATACGATTTTTCTAACCTGAGGTAAAAATACTTATATACAATTGATTTTCGTATAATTAGTCACGGAACATAATTAAGATAACTGCAATAAAACTTACGATCAAAAAAGCGAAACAGAAAATTCGATAAACATTACGAATACCTGAATGCAAGATAACATAATAGTTATTGGAATAAAATGATAATTCTTCTGTTGGAACTTAAATTTAAAACATATCTATACGACCATATATGATTATTTCCATATTTTCATCACATTGTATGATTCAAAATTTAAAAAAATTACAAAACACATCAAAGAATGGAAACCGTTTGAAAAATAAATTGAACAATAAATTGTCTACGATGTTGGAAAACTTTTGATAATTTTTTTTTCATTTCGTATGCTGTTATATAAATTTAAAGATGAAATTAGAAAATAATATATCAAATGCTTCAAAAATAAATTAAATATGTTAATCAAAGAATTAATAGATTTAAAGTTAGGTAGGTTAAGCCGCCATATCGCTTGGGGATATACTATATCTGGCAGCGGCCACTTATAGAGCCCATCATATGCTGGTCAATACTCATCCTTCAACCATCCCATCCCATCCTGAAAAACTGGACCCATCTTGAAAAACTGGAGATGTGGGACCCGGATCCTCCAGGATGTAAGCCACAGCTTTACCACGCGGCCATTCGGCCGATTTAACAGATTTAAGAATAGTCAAAAAATTACTTTATAATGCTATTTATATTTTATTTTACAAAAAAAGCAAAGCCAAAAATATTTTCTGAAAATTCAAAAAATGACATTTTTTCAAAAAATCTTCATATTAATAAATTTAATCCCATGAAGTATTCAGAATGCCTCATGGGATTAAATCCATTATCCAACCTATTATATAATCCATTATGTATATCATTCTCATTTTATAACATTTTAGAATATTCATGATTTCGAATATAGCAGTATGCCTCTAGAGGATACGGATCAATTATCTTCAATTCAATACTAAAAATACAATTTCTCACTCTAGTATTAATTTATTCATAACATTGTAGCAATACAATCTAGTTCATTAACATTGTTATTGCATATATGAGTTTTGAGAATAATTTTGATTCACATGTTATATTTCTAACCTTCGAAATATTATTTTATATACAGTACAGTATTGATATATGCGTTCGAAACTGAATATATAGTACAATGTACTTGGTTTAGTGTAAAAAAAAATCACGAAATTACTTCTACAAAATTTGATGATAATCCACCTGAAAAATTTCGTCTAAATTAAGTGCTCATTATTTTTAACATAAGGACATTTTTCAGAATTTAAAGAAGCTCTTTCAATATGAAATATATAAATATATATATACAGTATACAGGGTGTAAATTATCTCCTTCAAAAAAACTACACTACGATGTAGATGACATTCAGGCGATTAAAATGATA
>WUQG02026147.1:0-11218 GCA_011317285.2 Androctonus mauritanicus | reverse complement strand
ACAGTTAAAATGGCGATTTTCAAACTTTGTGTAGTATACTAAACGGTCAATAGATAGAGCCTACAGTATATAACTACAAAATAATGGAGGTGGCTCATCGAAGGAGCCGGCCCAACGATAGCAACCTTCCCCTACATGTAATTTGATAATTCAGTCATCTGATTTCTATGAATAATCACAGACCATGGTTATTCAATAACCTGGTGATTGTTTTTCGATGTGTTTCTGTATATTCTATTATTTTATTAGACTTTTTTCAAGTATTGAAAAATCTTTAACAAAACATATTTTTAACAAAAAAATATGAAATTTTTTTGTTCTTATATCTAATTTATGAGTGTTTATAGTCCTGACCTCTGTTCACAGGATTTCGTAAATAATATTCGATGAATAGCAGCCTTATTTGTCCAACTTTTATCCGTTCAGCAGGAAACTCTTATCAGTTCCTTTTAAAATTGGCGGAACAACGAATTATTATTCGTTATTTATCTAATATAAATGCAATTATTTAATTATTCCGTTTTATTTTGTAAAGAAAATACTTCATTCTATAGCCATTCCCTATTTACAAAATGGGATAGGGCTATTCTAATTATTGTATTCATTATAAATTAATAACTTCAGATAATTGGAAATTATATGCAAAACTTATTTAGGGAGAAAGAAGAGATTAAAAAAACAACGAAAATTTTTAGTAAGGAAGCGAAAAAAATAATAAAAAAAAATCGCACTGAAGTAGAGAGATCAATAAGGCATTTTAAAATTACATCGAATATAAAAATTTTTAAAAATTTATAAAAAGTATTTATAATAAAAAATTTTACGAAAAATATAATAAAAATATTAAAAGCCTAATATATATCAATATTTAAATGACTTCCATTCAATAAAATTAAAAAAAAACTGAAAATATCGGTTCCTAAACTTATAACTTATCTTGAAATGCAAAACATCGGAGTGCAGGTAAGTTCAACCTTTGTCTGGTACATGCTAGGCAAAGGAGTGCAAAGGGCTAATATTGTCAGTATTTCATGCGGGTTATTGCAGAATGTTGATAAATTAGTTTAGTTTTTATTCAGTTTACGAATCCCACATAGAAATAGGTTCTGCCGCGTTCACTTCAAGCCCAATATTGGTGACCAGAGTAACCGGAAAGTTGAAGGATGGAAAGATGGATTACAATGATCCGGTTGGGCTGGTATACCCTCTAAAGAATTGGAGGGGAAAAGTGGAAGTGAAAAAGTAAGTAGACCTAGATGCTCCAAAATAATGATAAGTGTTTTATAATGCGACTATCAGCCAATTTATTACAAAACGAGCCATCACTTTAAAGGAATAGAAATACATGAAGCATGAAATATTAAAAGAAAATGATATTCTCTATCATATATTCTCTTAGCACCAAGTTATATCCATCACACTTTCGGTTGTACCCAAATAGTCAACAATATTCAGGTGAATTTTAAAAAGCAATCAGATGGTCGAATAGAAAAGTTTTTAACTTCCATCTAGAGGATAAGTCATAGATTTCGAGGCCCATATCTTCCAATTTATTCAGAAGGTAATTTGTATGCATCTATCTATATTCTTTTCCCTTAAGCTGAACACATCATAAGTGTAGGCAACTATAGTGTTTTACACTTATGATGTGTTCCTTATAGTGGCTGTCGAATGATTTACTTTAAAATACATGCTTTACTGAGAACATGTATAAATTAAAGGAGAAAGCAAACTTGAATTATAAGAAAAGATCTAACCTCACTAAGGCATATATTTTTATGGTTAGATTATTTTAATGCATTAGGTCGCAGAATCAAAGAATGTTATCAGGTAAAGGGCTAGTTATGTCATCATTGCGGAGTATTGACGAACGATGAAGTTTACGAAGGAGAGAAAGATAAAGACGAGAATGTTAAATATTCTTGCGGTGATGTCGGAATCGATTCCAGTTTTATTTACAATACTCAAGTGCTTAACAATTTCGCCATACAAACAATTGTTAAGATCATTAATTTGCCTGAATTTTATTCATGAGTGATTATCATATCGGAAATTTATTTTTCTTTCCTGATAATTTTTTTCCAAAATTAAAATTTATTTCCAATTAGTTTTAATACATCTATCCAGAATTTAACATTTTGTAACTTATCTCGATTTTTGAGCAGTTCTATGTTGTTTACTAAACAATAGACTTTTTCTCTTCGACCATGTATTGTTTAATAAGAAAAAGATCAAATTCACAAATTGACAGAAACTTTCATACCTTTCCACAGCAAATCGGGCTAGCTCCTTGATTAAGTTAAGTTATTTTCAGTGATGCCGCCAATTTTATGGGGGATAGAAAAATTGGCGGAAAGATCAATTTTTGGTAAAGGTGATTATAGATCTCACCACATCCTGGCTATGATGAAGTTAAACTGAAGATATAAAGATGGGATTTAATAAGCTGGAACATTTAAACACAAGTGAAGATTTGGAACCAGAATTGAATGCACCTCCTCCAGAATTGAAAGACTGTTTTATATTGCAGGATTATCCATCATTAAAATAAAAGGATATAATCAATGATTAATTTCTGTTATTTAAATATTTCATCAAAACGAGAGACGTTTTAACAAAATTGCATCCATTTGTTATTGTTAAATAAATTTATAAAGAAATCTATGTAAAAATAGAATTAAATATTCTGTTCTATTTAAATTAACATGATTTAATTTGATTTTTCATACTGGATATGTTAGGTTAGTTTCAGTGAATCTACTATATCATGTATATAATATTTGGGATGTAAGTTATAGAGCCTATTACAGATTACTCAACATATATATTTAAGTAATCCAGAAATCGCGACGTTTTTGAAAGATTGGATTTTAGCTGTATATCATACAAAAATATCCTTTATATTTTTTTGGATGATATACAGCTGAAATATTCATCACTGTTTCAAAATATATATCTCTCAAAATAACTAATGGTGAAATTTATTATAAACGAAATAAAAAACTTACTTTAAGCAATATATCACTTCTAAAATAAACTTTAATAAATCAATTTTTTCTTTCTAGAAATTAATGGAAGTGAAAGCCATCACAAAAAATTAAAAGAAAATACATATGCAGTGTTCATTACTGAAAATCTTGTAACACTTCTTGGCAAAAAAGTCATTAAAATCATTGTAATAATTACTGTCTTCTGTAGTTTGATAGTAAGTATTATCAGTATGAAAGATATAAAACAAGGACTGGAACTTATCAATATATATCCATTTTCCTCACACGTCACCAAATATTTGAAAGCACAATATAAATATTTCACCGACTACAGTCATGTTGTGCAAGTTGTCTTCAATCAAACACTGGATTATTCCAATCCAATTGTGCAGAATGATATCGAAAACATTTTACGGAATTTCGAAAGTAGTTCTTATGCAACAAGTTCTGCCTACACGAAATGTTGGCTAAGAGAATATCTTTCCTATATTAACAATCCCAAAATAAACTATTTGATTAAGGATTTAAATATAAACAGTTCCGAAGGATTTTTGTATGGACTAAAAGAAATATTTTTGAAATTTAAGTTCGGATCTACATTTGAAAATGATATATTGTGGAATGAAGAAAGAAGTGAGATCCTAGTTTCCAGATGTTTTGTTAGTTATGGAAACATAAGAAATGCAGCCTCTGAAAAGCTATTTTTGGAAGAAGTACGACAGATTGCAGCTGAGAGCAAATATAATGTTTTTGTTTTCAATGCATGGTTTATAATTTATGATCAATATTTGAATATGCCCATGATTTGTTTACAAACTTTGAGTGTAGCAATCATCATGATAACATTAGTATTCGTGATTATAATGTTTGATCTGTCTTGCATGATTTTTGTGGCATTAAATGTAATTCTAATTCTGATTCAAACCATAGGCTATCTGAGTTGGTGGAATGTCAGCTTAGACCAAATTTCCGTCACAACATTAGTTGTAAGTGCAGGACTCTGCGTGGATTATTCGGCGCATATAGCTTATGCCTACAAGAGTTGTCCACAGAAAGAATCCAACGAAAAAATAAAAGCCTCCTTATATCTGGCTGGATATCCAGTGCTGCAAGGATGCATGACTACCATTTTAGGAGTGATTGTATTGTATTTTGGTCCTTCTTACATGTTCATTATATTTTTTAAGATTATATTTTTAATTATTCTATTTTCTGCTTTTAATGGTTTGATTGTGTTGCCAATTATGCTTAGTATTGGTGACTCTTTTCACACCATATGTAATAAGAAAAGCAGTGAATGAAAATAATTATCAACAATATTTACCACTTATTGTATTAAACTGAGCTAATCAAATTGTTGATGGAATTTACAATGATTAACACGAAATACTGTTTACTGGATTTATAAAGAAAAAACAATAATAAATTTTTATTATATATAATATTTTATCATGAGCAGTGCCGGATTGTCCTTATTAGAACAAAATGTGCGTTAATATTTTGCTTTTTCTCATTTTTTAACCATTTCAAATGAAAAAATTTCAAGGCGTATTGAAATTTACAAATTAATGTTACAAAAATAATACTTGTTTTTAAATTGTGTGATCATTTTAAATATTAAAATTCATTTAGGTTATTTACAATGAGTTGGAATAATTCAAATACATAAAACATCTATAAAATTTTAAAATTAAAATTTTGTCAAAATTTGGTTGATAAAAATTTCAAGCCACTTTATTAATTCATTTTTTATTATCGTTCAATAAAAAAAAAATTAATTTTCCGGGTGCCCTAAATTATCGGGGGGGCCCCAGGCTAGTGTCTAGTTGTGCCTGTTGAGTAATCCACCACTGATCACGAGGATTAGAACCGTATTAAAAAAAATCGATGTGTCGTTCGGAAAATATGTAGAATATATTAAGACAATAAACAGATGACTCTAGCAAACATTTTGACTACATATAATCAAGATTATTAATGAGTTCTCTGCTATTACTTATAAGTTACAGAAGATAAGATTAGTATTAATGTAATTCTCATGTAAAATGTTTGTTTGCAATGTTGATTTATTTGTAGTTATGAAAATTATAAAAATATATACATATATTCAATGAAATAGTAATAGACCAGTCCCTGAACTTCTCAATAAATACATTCATATTTTCTCATGGAACACAAAATTCGCGAATAAGTATTTTGACTTGATTAGTATAATCATTAATATCCCATACTCATACTCATTTCTTTACTCTCTCACCATGAAATACGCATAATAAGAACCCCCAATAAATAACATTAATAAACAAAAACAAAATAAATACATACAAATAATGTTAAGTAGATTACATATTATAATTTGTTGCTGCTCTCGATTGTCTATACCAACTTCATATTGTGTTGTGCTTAATACTAAACCAGAAATTAATTTCATGGTCTAAAAATTAGGAAAACATAGAAAACCGAATGAAATTATGGATTAAACGTTATTTATAACTTAGAGTTTATGACTAACTTGCGAATACCTGAATCACCAAATTCAGGACTTTCGAATGTTCAGGAGTTGATATAGTAATTCGATTGTCATATCCCATAAGAAATAAAAATATGATTTTTTTTAATTCGTTGGTGACTTCAATGATTCAGAAATTTCAGAAATTTAGAAATGTAATTTGTTTTATCCTTATTTATTTATTTATTTATTGAAAAATGCAATATAGTTATTACTGAGAATTAAATTTAAGAGAAAGTAGAATAATATGAAAATATTTAAAAATTTATATTAATCTTTACTGCATGACAATGGATATTTTTGCTATATCCTGCAGCATAGTCTGACATCGATGTTAGCAATAGCGTACATAAATAAATCAAATTTTCATAAACACACTGAAAATTTCAGTAACTTCTCTTTCAACTCCATAATTCTTTTAAACCTCTTTTCTTGTCTTTAACTATTAAGATTATTCAATAACCAGCACTACTAGCAGTTGACAAAACAAAAACTTTAATCTACAGCGAACGTTTTCGAGAGTCTAAGCTGCCATAAGCTTAGACTCTCGAAAACAGCTAGACTTGAAACCGCTTAGACTGTCGAAAACATTCCATGCTTAAATACCATGCTTTAATTTATACATTAATTTTACTCAAAGATAGAGGGGAAGAGAGCGTATTCATGCCTTTGAAGAATGATGAACGAAATGAGAAGAGTGAAGGAGAGCATCAGAAAAGAAAAAAAGGTTCTCTCAAAAGAGATCACTCATGGAAGAAAACAGTGTACACTTTATTCCTTTTTTACTTTATGAGAGTGAGTCAATTGCTGGATCTATTCTCTATACAAGGGAAATTTATAGAAACAGATAAACTGGGTCGGTTAGTTCCAGTCATCTGTACGTATCTATAAATATAAAAATCATATTATAAACGTTATTCATAATACAGAACATTTCTGTTTCTTTTTTTGATAAAATCTGTCTGGGTCATGGATGAAACAGAAGCAAAACGATAATTTCAGCAAGTCTAACAAAACATTTTTCAT
The DNA here is from genome assembly GCA_011317285.2 of Androctonus mauritanicus. Classification (NCBI taxonomy): domain Eukaryota; kingdom Metazoa; phylum Arthropoda; class Arachnida; order Scorpiones; family Buthidae; genus Androctonus; species Androctonus mauritanicus. The sequence continues at coordinate 4,693 of WUQG02026147.1, read as the reverse complement.
TTATTTAATGACATTTTTAATTTAAAAAAATATATATATTTTTTTTTAATAAAATTGTACGCATTTCCTCATCAAACATTATAAACAAATGAGTATAGCAGTTAATATGTTATAACTTATGTGAAATTATAATTATACATGTTACATATAAAATTATAAATTTTACATGTAGTATGTATAGATTATATTAAATATTAAAATAGAAAATTATGGCGAATAAAAAAACTAAACGATGAGTAAAAATAAAAGTCACTGTTTACTACAAAATGAATCAAATTATAAAGGTAATTTTACAAAGCACTAATATAGAATTAAATTATCCTCGACTTTTAATATGGCTTACATAAAATATTTGCACTTACAAATATACATAAGTAGATGCAGAAAATCCATAGCGATTAAAATCTGATACTGAAAGTTTATATTAAAAAATTTTCAAGAAAGCATTTATTCTCAATCTACGTAATCAGTATTTTCTTTTGAAGCGAATTAAATAAAAATCTCTTAAAGTGAAAGCCAAAAACATTGTGACAGCAAATAATATCAAGTGCCTGCATAGAAGTCTAAGTAAAGTACTATTTATGACACAGTTTATCATTTTTTCCTTATTTACTATTTTCTTATGTAGATAAATAATTGGAAGAAGTACAATAATACCCCAACTTACGTAAACTCTATCTCGATTTACGTAAATTCGGAGATACGTAATTTATTCTACATCCTCGCTCACATGTTTGTTTCACAATTACATAGTGCATATACGTGTATGTGCATATTTTATATACTGATTTGTTGATTAAGAATCTTTAATTACAACTACATTTTATGAATGTTTATAATTTGTTGCTTTCTTGGTAATAAAGAACCACTTAAGAATGTAATACATATGTACCTGAAATTAGATTTGGGAATTTATAACTACTCCGACTTATATTATATCTACTAATTCCACCTATGACGTAACACCGGGGTATTATTGTACTAATAAAATGTAACAATTCTATGACAACCCATCTTCAGATTTATTCAAAAATCTGAAATCTGCATGATTATTAAGAATTCCATCTTAACTGACAGCTCAAATACAACAGTTACCTGTTATAATATACAGTGTACTCGCGTTTTTACGAACTATTTAGTTGGTCCCAAAAGTCCCTAATGTTAATTAATGTCATTCTCACTAACGTATTTCCGATTTTCCGAACTTTTTGGGAGTCGTACGAGCTCGAAAAATCGAGAATCCACTGTAGTTTAAGATAGATAAAGTTTAAAATTTTCTAGGTTTAATTTGATTAAACACTAAATGTATAAACGATCAATGATCAATCAAAAATCAAACGTCTTAAAATAATTCCAGAAAATTTTTTGCGTTATAAATAAATAATTTTAAGTAGGCCTAATTGTATCAACTCTTTTATTTAAATCTAGAGTCATGGCACTGAATCTAAGCTAAGTACGATAGTCACTGACTAATTTCTATTATAGTTGCCATTGCGGCCAAAATTCAGCTCACTGGAACTTTCGTTATAAATTAGATTTTATTAATCTGACAAGTTTATTCAACTGAACAGTGATTATCAAATTTGAAGCTCCAAATTCAACTAATTAAAGAAAAAATCGGTATAAAGCGTTTTATGTCATCATCATTTTCACCTCCTCCTCTGCAGATTTCTCTATAGTATATTGATGAACCGATATTATTGAAATCTTGTATATTGCTATTCCTTAAGTCAGTGTTTTCCAAATTGTGGAGCGCGCCTCGTTAGACAGGCGCTAGTCTACTGCAAGAGGGCGCGCAAGAATTAACAAAAACATCATTTTTCAGACAAACAACGAAAAATAAACTCAGACTGGTGTCGAAAAAAAGGAATCGGAAAAGGGTTATAAACACATATAGCCATATACCAAAAACTTTCTGCTGTAGTTGTTTTAAAGACAAAATATTGATCTGATTTAGTGATGGAAAAAATGGCAAGTAACGATATCTTTAACTATACTTCGATTTGAGAGAATTTGTGCCGATCCATGGCATTTTATGTTATATTAATCACCTATTCTATTTTGATATTTCTTAAGATTTATTTAATTGTATTAAAAAGTATTATATCATAATATATAATATATATATTTTACATATAAGAACTTCATTTATACAAAATATGGTATATTGTTTAATAGTATTAACTTATATGTAGAAAGTATTTATAAAATTAGTGCTCTAAGAAAATGAGATGAGCAGACACAAAAAGTTTGGAACATAACATACTGCCTTAGATTATTTGAAGAGGCCTGAAAATTTAATCACAACCAGGTTAAAATAAATTCGAGAAATAGGAATCTATTTTCTATGAATACATCTACATATCTCATTCATTGTAACTTATGATTAAATTCGGAATATAGATATATTTTAGCTAAATTAATTTTTTCTGAAAATTTTGGCTCAATTGGGCTAAAACTGGAATATAAGAAAAGGATGATTCCTTTTTCTAGAAATCTCTATTGATTAACCACTGTTCAACCAGTTTTGAACAAATCTGGAGTAAAAACGATCCTTATGTTATTAAAAGTTTAGGAAAACTATACCGTAGTAGGGCTGAAATTAAGGTAGTAGAAGGTCCTTTCATGACGAAATCTTTTATATTTATCTCAAACGATTACGAGAAAATTTCTATTTTATAAGTGTTATTTTATTTAATGCTTTCTAAAAACGATTATCCATTTTTACATAATTTTTCGCTAAAATTTATATAAACATTTGAATATTGTTAACTATATTGTCTTCATAATAAAAGTTAAATGTTAGCATTGTATAATTATTATTACGTTGTGTATTTTCCTAATAATTGAAAATTTTAATGAAATCAATCACAAAATTCGGCTCACGTTATAGAGAAAATATAGTTCAGTTTACCCTCGTATAACACGGTACATAGGTTCGTAAAAAATGCCGTGTTGTGTGACACCTTGTTATATGAGATCCGGAGCCAATACAAAAAAGAGAGTTACGTTCCAAAACCAATAAAAAACAAATAACTTTTCTTAAGTCTACATAAGAAATTTAATATTTGTTAAAAATATTAATAGAAAGAAAAAATATATACATGAGACCCTAAAAATCAATATAGGTAAAACAAAGAGGAAAAAAAATATACAGGCTATGAAACATTCATTTAATAGTTATATTTTCCTTACCGTTGTTCGGTTAAGCCGAGAACGTTATCAACTTCACTTTCTGAAATTTTTTCTGCATTTAAAGTTTGTGTATCTTCTGGTCTCTTTAGAAAATCTGAAATCTAACCCGCTCAAAATGATCGTTCCTTAATAACTATCCATAAAAAAGTTACGAATAAAAAAGTATTTTCTGTATCACATTCCTCTATTGAAGAATAAAATCTTACTGTTACTGATGAATCGAACATTTGAAACACAAAATACTCAATGGTCGACAGTTAATTCAGTTTCAAAATTAATTCAATTAATTGAACTTCTTCTTCTTCACTTCTTAATATGGAGAGTTTAGCTTGAGCTTTTTCCTCCGATGACGAATTAATTGAACTCCAAATCGAAATCGAATATATACTGCATATCGTACCTCTCGTGACAAACTAGCGAAATTGCGTTTATGACTAATTTATCAAAATATTTCCCAATGATTGCGTTTTCTTTTGTTAACAGATGACGCCACTTTCCATTGAGGAAGAACACTAAGCCACGGGCGAAATAAACCCTTCCACAGGCTGCCCACCCTTGTAGAGGAGTCAGTCGGATTATGAAGAATGGGAATCGAGGGGTAGGACCCGTACCTCATGATAAATATTTTCAAGAAGTGGGACTCGAGACTCGAATCCGGGTCCACTAGAATAGAAAGCAGAAGTGTTTTCACGCTGCTAATCCGGCCGAAAATGATTGCGTTTAAGTGTGAATTGTGTGCCCACAGTGTGGATTTACAAAAATTAATATTTTGTATTGTAAAAGAATAAATACAATTTTCTAAATGTATTAAACAAAAACCATGTGAGTGTCATATGAGTGTCTCCGCAATTGTCTAACGTATTAGAACGAAACCGTGTTATACGAAGGTAATCAGTACATAAAAAAATAAATGTTTACAATAAAAAAAATACAATAAAACTTTGTTTAAAAAGCACGAAACGATATTAATATCATGGTTATAACATCATCTACTAATGCTACTTTCCGTCTAACTCTAAGTTCTAAATTAGATATGCATGTCCGTAGAATAAAAATTTCTCGCTTTTAAAGAGCAACTTCAAATATAACAAGTAAAATCGATCGCTGTCCAAAAGAACAGATGAAGAAATTGATTATTAAAATATATGAAATATTTGAAGATGTATGTCAGATGTGATATCCGAAAGATTTAAGAATGTCGCGACTTCGTTTCTTTATTATAGTGCATACTGGCTGATGAAAATTAAACTAAAAATCCAAATTTTGTGATAATATGCTTTTCATAATGTAAACAAAATATTTTTTTCTGTAAATTTTTTGTGGTGTTAATCATAATAAAAGTACGTATTCGACCCATGAAATTAATAGTATCGATATGCAGGATAAGGTAGATATAGGCTAGCATATATCTGTGAAGCATTGAAGCAATTTCTGCCTCCTATCAGCCGGATTGGCAGCGTGGAAACGCTTCGGTTTTCCACTCTGGGGGACCTGGGTT
>WUQG02026136.1:0-11218 GCA_011317285.2 Androctonus mauritanicus | reverse complement strand
GTGCTTATTGGAATATACTTTTACAAGTGATAAGGGATTAGCAGTTTGTTTACGAATTTATCGTATTTTGTTTCATAGTTATGTTATTGTTTGATGTTTTTATTTTTTTGATTATTTATTTGATAATTAAACATGTTATATTTTAATAATTTCTTTGTACTTTATTATTATTTTAATAAAGCTTGTAAACACTTTGTAAGCGATTTTATGAGTTCAATAAATTATTATATTTTACTTAATGTTATTTGTTTTGGTATTTATTCCATTTATAATTATAAATATGCTAACTTATTTTATAATTTTGTTCTACCATGTACTTGTGATTTCTTTAAAAATTGTTATCTCTGATTGTTATTTATGTTTCAGTGTTAGAATAGTTAGTTCTTCCAGGATTTATTTCTAGACAGTTAAGATCTAGCCAAGCAGGATTCTGGAAACTTTGCAGAGTCATGACTGTTAAATTAGTGATAGCCAGCTTCGAAAATTTGCAATTTTGCATAGTTAACTACTCTAAGTTCTAAATAATAAGAAATCAAATATTTTAAATAAGGTTTACATCAAATTTTAATCTCAAAAACTTTCAGATTATAATTTATTGTTCTTGAGTTAGTGTATAAGCATTTCCATTTATGTTGATTTGATAATGTTGAATAATTATTGATGATAATGCAGACACTGAGAATTTAAATGAAAATATCAAATCACACTAAAATTAATATTTTAATTATCTGTAAAATTTATTAATTTTATTAATGTACATTCCTAATATTTTTTGTTTTTATCATTCTTTAAATGTTTACTGTAGTAATTTGTCTTAACAATTTTTAAATAGTCTCGGTTTAAACTGTGCTTTGGGTGCTATTGAAATGCGTCCATTTATTGAAGCAATTAGCATGAATACTACATCATTTGTTATCTGTTATCCAAATGCAGGTAATTTTCAAATTAATATTAAAATAAATAATTAAATGCAAAAATTATTAAAATGTATTTCACCAAAGTGATATTAATCTTATGAATAACTTTAATTATTAAACAATATAATAATAAATTTAATTTTGATGATTGACTTAAATTTTTATATTTTTCTCAATAAAATTATTCAGTTGAATATCAATATTAAAGCATTTAAGAAATTTTTTTAGGTTTACCAAATGCATTTGGTGAATATGATCAAACTCCAGAAGAAATGGCTGAATGTTTAAAAGTAAGTTTAGATTATTTTTTATTAATTTAAATAGAATTTTACTATGAAGAGAACCTTTTATGTAAATTACTAATATTAAATATTATTTGAAAAATAAATTTCAGACATTTGCTGAAGATGGTCTTGTAAATGTAATTGGTGGATGTTGTGGTACCACACCTGAACACATAGAAGCTATGGCAAAAGTTGTTAAATATTACAAACCTCGCAAACCTTTAAAAAATATTTATCCAAATCATCTTTTATTATCTGGTACTATTTAATTTATTAAATTATAAAATATATTTATAATAAATGTTGCTTATAATGAAAAGACTTTTAAATACAGTGGATATTGAAATAACTTCAACTCACTTATGTCACTTTATCATATATTAACCCTTTATAACAAAAATATTTTTATTTCAGAATGTTTTTGGTTTATAAACAGCCATCATCAGTAAACATGTATAAAATTACACTCTGCAGCTTATATTCTTTAATTTAAACTAACAAATATGGTTTTCTTCTAAAAGTTTTTAACAGTTTTTTAAAATTTTTTATAGCTGTTCCATTCAATGATGACACGTGGCTATAAAGTTTATACATTTATCAATTTATATCATAACACATCTATTACTACATAATACTAATAAAAAGTTCTATTAACCAGATTCTAATGTGTGTTAAGTGATTAATTCAACTGCAATAAATTTATATAAACAAGTTCAATCTAGTAGGATTGATATATTTATTGTAGATAAACACATTAGAAAACGTCTTTGGTTTGAGAAAATCATCTTCAGTTCTAAATTACATAAATTAATTAGAAAAGAATAATATAAACAAAAGAACATATTTAAAATCAAAACTTGAGCATGTTATGCCCTCTCAAAACAAAATGTCCTAATGTTGTAAAATTTAATTACATAGTATAAATAATATAATAAATTATTAAATAATTTATATAATTTTTCATTATAACAAAATTCATATATTAGTTTATATACATAAGATATTATTGATGATTCCTTATACACATTACCAAAATAGAAGAATATATTCTGGTTCATGTTAGAAATTTTCATTTCTAACATGTTTCAAATTATTGTTTCTTTGTTATTGAATAATTAATGCTTCTATTACATTAACTTCAATATCATTATTTTGCTTAATGATTTTTTGCTTTATTCCACTATATTTTCAAATTTACTTTATATCTTTTTCTAATGCCAAAGATAAATTATCTGTAGCAATATCTGTTTTGTGTACTTGGAAATAACATCATTTAACAACAGTTAGTGTTACTATTTCTGCTGTTAACTACTGTTATTTTCCAAGTATTATACTTATTCCTATTATCAACAGTAAATTAAAATAGTAGTATATCTCTTTCACATTCCTTTAGTCTTTGATATAATGTTCTAGATGTTTCTCCTATATATATTTTATTACAATTTTCATCTTTATTAAAAGTGGGATTTTGTAAATTCCTGAAAGTGAATTTGGAGGCTTTGTTATGTTATCTTTCTTTAAATTTTTCTTTTTGTTATGTTGTGTTATCTTTCTTTTAGTGCTGAAAAATTGTAGGCAGTATGTAATAGTAATATTGTTTTCTTTACCAATTTAGACATATTTCTAAAAACTGGGTCATATATAACCATTATAGATTTTAATGGTTCCAAATCAAAATACTGAGCATCATTGGTAACTAGATGTAACTCAATTTTATCTGATAATGTGGACAATTTATATAATTTTATCATAAAATAATATATATAATCACGTTTTAATATTGTATTTAGCTCCACTTGATTAACTTCCAAGATGTTGCAATGCATTTTTATCGTTTGAAAAAGAGCCATAAATGCTATTTTTTTTTTTATGTGATTGATCATTTGGCCAAGCCGGAATAATAATAGACAAAAATGTAGACTTTCTGTAAATTGATGTTTTATATTCTGGTCCTATAAGATCAATATTTATATCAAGAAAATGAACCATATTTTGAGAAAACTGCTCCAATTGTAAGTTAAGACCTAGTTCTACATCATTAAATTCTTTAATAAGATATTGCATTTCTTAATATAAATATATCTAAATCTATTTTAATATATTTCTTCATTGCCAATATAACATCAGCTTTTTCAGACCATCTTGTGTCACTAATTCTTTTAGCTGTTTTATTTTGCTATAAATGGAATTTCAATATATTTCACCAATATGTGGATACAGACAAAAGTATATATATTTTCTGAACAAAATCAAAAAGTTTTGTTGCATATTGACAAGATTTAACATTGACTAAAACATGGAATGTATCAAACAGTGATTTTTTTTCAATTTTGTTTGAAGCCAGTGTATTTACTTGACATATTAGCAGCATTGTTGAAACTTTGACTTCTACAATTTTTTATATGCAATCCCAACAATTTGACTGTGTTTAAAAACGGTTTTTCTAAGATGTTCAAATGAATGCAATTGTATGGGTATATTAAAAAAAAAAGGAAGAAACATTCAATCAATTTCTCTATCTTGTTTCACATATCTCAATATAATAATGAGCTGATCCATGTGAATTATATCAGGTATTAATTTTACAATTATAAAATAATAATGAATATGTTTTACTTTATTCACAAAACTTTTTCACAGATAATCAATTTTGAGAATGAGAAATCCATTATAGATTTAATAAAATAAAAAATTAGTTTTGCCAGAACCATAATTCTGATAATTTTCCAAATTCTGTTTGAGAAAATCATCAAATTTAGCTAGGCATACAATGCAAGTTATAATATTACTTTTACAATTTAAATATGCAAATTCATGCAAAATTCCTTTTTGCATCACTTAAAGTATGATGAAAGCATCTTACTTTCATATCATTTATAATTTTCTTGTTATTTACAAGAAAAGATTTTATACTGAATATAAGATTAGAATAAATGTTGAATTGTTAACTTGAATTATTGATCATAGTATTAATCAACTGTGAAAATTTAAAAAGTTAGAATAATGAGTTCTCTGAAACTCAGTTAATTGTATAATAAGAAGTTCTAAATTTTAAAATATATCAGATTGTAAAGAGGTACAAGTTATGTGATATCTGTAGAAAACAGATAAAAAATATCTGATTAAATTAACAGGAAAATCTATCAATAAAATATATTTAATTAAATAATAGTTATTTTATTTTTTTAAATATATTTTATTATACTATTCTAAATGCATTTTATAAAAGAATATACTTCATAATATATCTTTATAAATTTATAAGTGTGACTTAAGATACTCTCTAATGAGAAAAAAATAATAAATTTTCTACCAGAATGAGTATTCTATAATGAAAATTCTATGACTTTTAGATCAGTTCAGTAGAAATAAAAAAGTGTAAACCTAAGATTGAATTTAAATAAACAATTGTTCTAAATATGGTGATAATAGGAAGTAAGATGTTTCTAATTGGGGGGAAAAGGAAAATAACAAAAACTCTTGTATTGCTAATATTGTATTTGGTAACACTGAAAGAAAATAATTATTAAAGATAAACATGAACGTCTGATTAATTTGATAAAATTTCCTAATTTTAAATTGAGTATTATCTTGTAAAATCTACCAGATTCTAGAGAGAGTGGAGTTCAAAGAATTTAATGTATTTTTAATGTTCAATGTTTAATGTATTTTTTTAATGTTCAGTTTTACTAGATTTCCATTAGTTTTTTCTTATTTATCTTTTTACTTTTATTTCCATTAATAAACTATAAATTAATATTTTAAAGGATTAGAACCTGCAAGAATTGGACCACACACTCTGTTTGTGAATATTGGAGAACGATGTAATGTTGCAGGAAGCAAAAGATTTGCTCGACTTATAAGTAAGAATCAGTTTCGGGTAAGAAAATAAATAATAATTGAATTAAAAATAGAATGAATAGTTTTAGTCTCAATAGTTATATTTATTTTATATATATAAGATATTAAAATTAATTGATAATTTGAAAATACACTTTTAATAATAAAAATGTAATACATTTTCATATAATTTAATTATGTTATTCTTTGATAACTAAAATTATAATTAATTTATTCTGAGTTTTCAGATAATATATTTCAATAATAATAAATAGTAGAAATTTTGTTAAAATAACTATTTGTAGAATAAAATTATGAAATAAAATTTTGTGATAATTGATTATAGTTTTCTTTAAATTACAATTTTATTAAAAAAATAATTTGTTATTGATTCTTTTTGTGGTTAGTGGGTCTCTAGGACCTCACAATTTCTTGCATTTACATTAAATCAAAATTATGAATAATAGCAAGAAATATAACTTAAATGAATTATCAAATATTTAGCTAAGAATAAAATGAAATCAGAGTTCATATTAAGAAAATATTTTAATAATGTATAAAAACATGGATTTGTGACTTACTAAAATGGTGATTATAATATATATTTGTTAAATACTTTGATAAATATTAATGAAATGTTTAATTAAGAAAAAGACATCTAACAAAATAAAAATCTTTAATTAGATCAAATCAGATAGGTAAACTAACTCTTGGTTTTCCAACACAGAGTTAATAAACTAAATATTTACTCATGCGTAAAGGAAAAGATGAATAAAGAAAAGCAAAAGAATATATTTTTTAATATTTCAATACTAAAAAATGCATTACTTTATTAAAAATATATTAAAAAAATCCTTTAAAAGAAATTCTCAGATTATTATTTTGCATAGTGAATTTAAAAAATATTTCATATATATTTTAAACTATAAGATAATTTTTTGATTCTCTCGAAAGAATTACAATGACTAATTATATTAATATAGCTTTATTAAAGAACTTATCATAATATTATTAATCAAAGATGATAGATTTAAATATAATAGGCTATCTAGAACTTAAAAACTAATGGTCCATTTTCAGAAAAAATTTGATTACATTTGATTTAATTTATTTGTAGCTATTAATTTTTACCAACTGCTATACAATATCTCTTTTTAAGACAAGAAAGCAAAGAATAAACAAGAGAATTGCAGTTATTAATTTTGTTGGAATTCATGTAGTAGAAATAATAGATTAACTAATATTATAAATGTGTAAGAGAAAAGATCTATTAAAATTTTAAAAATAAAAAATTATGTGAATATTGTATAGATAATATTTTCATTGATATTATGAAATAGAAAAAAAGAATTAGTGATAAAATTGTCAAATGATTCATTTCAGCTTATCCTGAAGTAGGAACAAAAATATAAGAACAGAGACTAGAATGGCATTGATATAAGTCTAATAAGATGAGAAGTAATTTTGAAATATGTAAGAAATCAAAAAATTATAGTATAAAAATTAAGGATTTTAAAATCTGTTTAAATATACATGACTTATAATAGTTCAAAACAGAATTGAATACATTTTATCAGTCAAGGGCTAGATATTAAATATAAATGTAATATGATTCTTAAATCTTTTGGTATTATTCGCTTAATTCTCTTCAGTAATATTCTTATATAAATGTAATAGAAAATGATAAATAAGATATTTGGCATAACCTAGTGATTTATAAGTACAGGAGCATTAATAACCTATGCAAATGAGAAGAATATGATAATATCCATGCAACAATGTAAATCAGCATATAGAGGAAATAAATTGAATATATATAATTTGAATCTGAGTCAAAATCCTAAATGGATGAAATTCCAGTAAAATCAAATATTGTACTGATTTTCCTTTGAATTGTGAATTAGATATATATGTTTAAGTATTATTTTGTTATTAGTTGCAGAAAAATTTCTTTTGAGATATAAAATAAATAGTCATGCAGATAAACTAACTGGTAAGTAACTTTTGTGCACTTGAAGATATTCAAAAGAACAAAAGTTGTCCTAAAATTAATAAAATCTTTAAAATATACTTAAACCATATGAAATGAAATTTTGCATGCTTGAATTTTATCAGTTTCATTATAATTCAAGCTTTACCATCATGAAATTTTAATAATTTTTTATAAAAAAATAAGAATGACTTTGACAAATTTTTAGCCAATAAAAAGTGTAATTGAAATGTGACTGGACAAAAAATTATGAATGTACATACTCTGAGGAAGTAATAATATATAATCTAATAATATACAGAATTGATGATGATCCCATTGTCAGTCAAAAATGATTCATAATGGTAATAATTTTAGTAGTAATAATGGACAATGGAATACTTTGTCTTTTAAGATGATATAATCTTGAGAACTTGAGATCAAATCCAAATGATTATCTGGTCTTCAAGGTTATAAAATAATTTGGAACTGAACTTGGATCCCTAAGTTGGTAAGCAATTGCTACATATTTAATGAAAAAGTATTTCCAGCTAATATGCTATGAAAATAACCAAGTTTGAAATATTGTTAGGGCTATCATAAAATTGGAATATCAAAAGTCAAATGATTATAAGTCAAGGGCAATCTGTATAATAATTGTAATATGATAAAAAAAACTTCTGCAATAATTTATAATCTTATGAATAATTAATGTTATCTAATGCAGCAGTTTGCATTTCATAATGTGGCAGCTCATAAATAGTGAAATTTATTTATATCTTACACTTATGCACTAAATGATATTTATTTACTATTATTTTTGCTTTATTCCATTCCACTTCTATCATTATTCTTGCTCTAGTCACTGGGATAGAGCAAAAATAATAAAAGAGATGTGTAATACAGAAGCTAGAACAGCAGAAATAGTAACAATATTGAAAAAAAAAAAACATGAAAGGAGAAAAGAGTGGTCAGCATAATTCAACCAGAGAAATTAAAATTAGCTTGGAGAGATGATGTGTAAAAAGTAATGGAATGTAGACATGTTTAAAGAATGGAAGATAGTGTGTAATCTGCAAAATGATAGAAATATAAATGAATGCAATCATCAGTAAGAGATTAGCAACAAAATCTCTCATCATACAATGAGTAATTTGTGCTGTGTAAAGTTAGATATAATATGTGCATTTTACAATAATATGCTTGATTGCAGTACACAGCAGATGAATACATAGGTTGTCAAGATATGAACTTGTTGATTCAAATTAGATAAAAGTTTTTATTATTTTTAAGATTTATGTATGATAAGAATAAAACAAGTAGTGAATTGTAGTAATTTAAATGTAATTATAATTTATATGAGATTATAGCACTACAATATTATTTTAAAGATGAATATACAACAATAGTTGAATTTGTTGATTGAATATTGTAAACATTTATGATTACAATATTCAATATAATGGTTACAAATTTGATTTAAAGGCTAATTCATAACATACAATTTTTGGAATTCTGTGTAGACACAAGATCTGGATATGTGATTGGTAATTGATGAGGGCCAAAAAGATCTAAAGCATTTTTATTTGGTGTATAGAACAGTTTAATTCAGAAATGCACAGATTGTGGCCCGCCTCATAATGTGTTATTTTAACAAGTCATACTGGGTGGTTATAATTAAAGTGACAATACTCACACATATTTGAGCCCATTCTGGTTGACGGTATTTCGTTCAAACTTGGTGTATAAGTTATATGGACCATGGGGAAAAGAAAACTGCAATAAAAAATAATAGTACAAATTTCGATCACTAAATAGCACTATTCATGCAATGTAGGCAGGATATTATGCATATTAGGAATGCTTTAAATTGCCAGTAGTAATGCCATGAAATCAGTAATCATCATGCCTTTAGAGAAGAAAGATCGAGCTTTACCGGTCAAGCTATTTTATCAGAACTGCAGTAATGGTTTAGTTGCACTGTGTGAATAATGACATTTGAAAGGCTTGTGAAGAGGGCCTATGTCACTCAATGGTTTAAAAAAAATGATTACAAAATTTGAAAAGACTGGGGAGTTGGGTGTGCTGCCAGGAAGAGGACAGAAACAAATTTCAAATGAAAATGTGGAAGAAATTGCTGATGCTGTGGTTGACAGTGTGTGCTATTCCCAACATTCTTCAATAAGTACTCAAACGATGTCACATGATTTGTTTATTCCTTGGTCTATAGTACAAAAGATTCTGCATTCTATTTTACAATGGTATCTATACAAGACCCACATCAATGCACTGAATTTGCTTGCCGATTTGTGGCAAGAATAGCCGTCAACAATGCATGGCCTTGGAACATTTTGTGGTCAGACAAAGTGCATTTTATCCTAGACGGAGCTGTTAATACCCAAAAACTGTCACATATGAAAGTCCCAATGTTGTGCATGAACAGCCTCTGCATTCTAATTATGTGACTGTATGGTATGGCTTTACTGCTGACATCATTCTTGGCCCCTTTTGCTTTGAGAACACTCCTCAAGGCCCTAAAAGGTGTTCCGTCATGAGTGCCTGTTACTGCGAACTTCTGCATCAGAAGGTCATTCCTGCCTTAGAAGAACGAGAATGTTTGGAGACTACTGTCTTCATGCAAGATGATGCAACACCCTATATTGGCCAACAAGTGAAGGCTCTGCTTCGTGCTCACTTTGAAGATGATTGTGTAATTTCCAGAAGTTTCTTGATTGCCTGGCCTCCTTGTTCTCTGGGCTTAAATCCCTATGACTTCTGGTTGTGGGAATTTCTGAAAAATCATGTCTATGGAGGAAGCATATGGACTCTGCCTGAATTTGAAAGCAAGCATAACACACCATGTTGCTGCAATTCCTTGAGAAACCCTTCGGGCTACTGTAGAACATGCTATAATGCACTTTCATCATGTGATTGATGCAAATGCAATGCACATTGAACAAATGCTGTGAATGAATACAGGTTTATGGTTCCAATTTGGGTTTCTTGTTCTTTGTGCGTCGTATTTTCATCTGATGGTCGAAATTTGCACTATTATTTTTTATTGCATTTTTCTTTTTCCCATTGTCCTTATAATCTATACACCAAGTTTGAACGAAATACCATCAACCAGAATGGGTTCAAATGTGTGTGAGTACTGTCATTTTAAGTATAATCACCCAGTACAATCAATGAAATATTATTTTAGTTTTGAACAATGCATTTTCAAATATTTTTTTGATGTGAAATTACTTTTACAGTGGTTTGATGATGATGTTTTTAAACAATAAGGAAAAAATAATAATTATATTTGTAATAAACACAGTAAAATAAAAAATGTTTATTATGTGTATGAAATAGGTAATTTAAAAAAAATATTACAGATGCACAAAGTAGAATTGCCGCTAATGAAACTAATGAAAATTTAGAATCAATTTTATGTTTGGCTATTACCAATTTCAAACCTAATGTGGAAAATAAAAATAAAAAAAGAAATACCATCATTTGAATGATGCCCTGTATTGACGGTAGAGGGCCATCTCCAAAAAAGAATAAGAGAAGCCATAAGAAATAGGAGAGACCATTGGTTTTAAATTTTTGAGTTGTATCGTTATTTCTGCATTCATTATTAACCCATTTACTCGAAGGGCTTACTACACTAACATAAAAAAATTGTTAAATCAATGCAATACCATGCATCCAATTAAAAATTCTCTGCTTACTTTTGATTACACTTCTTTACAATATGTAATTAATACATATACTATGATATATAACTTTCACAGTTCTTTTGGTGGCCATCCTATAAATCACAAAGAATCTGAGGCTCTTGATCGTAACAAATCTCTGTATCTCTAGTTTAAATGAACAAATATGTTTATCCTAATTAAAGGCTCGTAAAGATTACATTATTTTAATAAAAGAAGAAGCTGTTTTTTTTGGGATAAAGCTATATTGTTTAAATGATTATTTTATGTAGAAATTTGTTTATTACACATAAGCACTAACATGCATGTCACAATTAACAAAATGGTAAGTCATAACAAGTGAGGATTGTTTGCTTAGGATATATGTACAGTTGGTTGCAAAAAGTTTTGTACCTAAGTGGAAGGTGTTCGGCTTCCTTCCAATACATCAAAGCAATGTGATTCATCAGTTCAGGCGTCTATTCGAACTCGCCGAGTATCGGATGATTCCATTAACTTTTGTCG
>WUQG02026125.1:0-11218 GCA_011317285.2 Androctonus mauritanicus | reverse complement strand
GAATTTTGTGCAATAAATAATTTTTCTGTATCTGTACACAATTTAATTTTATTACCAAACGGAACTTACTTTCTGGATGTACCTTGTATATAAAATCCTTGGATAGATTACAGCAATCATTTTTTTTATTTTATATCTAATAATTAAAAAGTAGATATTAAAAATTAAAAATGACTGAATTTGAGTAAATCTGTAAAATAATTTATGGAATATTAGGACTATAGCAGAATGATTGTAAACAGCAAATGTACACTTATATGAAACAATGAAATGTATAATTCACTTCAGTTTATTAATTTCTAATAACTTGGATCAAAAAATGTCTGTTAGTTTAGTAATTGTAGTTCAGAAAAGTATATTTTTATATGTATATTATCAATTATGAGAGAGAAGACTGTAAGCCAACAACAGAGAAAAAATTAAATGTGCTTTGCCTGAATATTCTCATTTTACAGATTACAGATAAAATTCAAATAATTGTACCTGATTCTGTTTTACATTTTCTATTAATGCATTATCATTTGAAAATTACAGGCAGTGCCTGAATTACATAAGTGGGTCATTCCATGAAGCCCTACATAAGTCAAAACATACTTAAATTGGAGCATATGTTATGCAATATTACTGGTAGTATGTCACAGTGATATAACACTAAAAATAGTTATATGTTTAATGTTATATCACTAAAAATAAGAGGATTGTCCATAGAGTAACATCCCAGAGTTATATAATAGGTGGAACTAGAAAACATAAGTTGGGGTACCTACATATTCCCAATTTGATTTCAGGTACATATGTATTAGGTTCTTAACTGGTTCTTTATTACCAAGAAAACAACAAATTATAAAAGTTTATAATATGTAGCTGTAATTCAAGACTCTTAATCAACAAATCAGCAAATGAAATATGTATATACATATATATATATGCACTATAAACCAAATTAGAACTAGATCCCAAATTAAAATAAAACAAAATCTAAACTAGCTTACAGGACCTTAAAATAAAATTAATGATGCAGAAGCACTTTCAGGCTGGACTGCCCCTCTTCAGCTGCACAGTTGTGGACAGCTGAACTGAACTTGATGATGATAACCTGGAATATCAGATTGTGTGCTTTTAAATTTTGTCTGGACTAAAAGAAGTGCTGGATCATTAGTGGGAAACATATATATATACACACACACACAGTATTTTTTTATTTTTTGTGATATCTTGTGATATATAAAATAAAATATGCTTTTTAAATTTTTTATATTTTCCTTGTTAAAATTTTAAATACAGTAAAGCATTATATATAAAGATTAATTATTGTGTTAATAGCTAGTTTAATGATTTAAGAACTTTGTTTTTTATCAAATGCCTTTATTACAGCAATAATAGTGTTAATATTACTGCATTATTTTTCTGTGATAAAGAATAAATTGTTATTATTTGTTATATCTAAAATTTATGAATTTTACATTGTTTTAAATTTTTTATGATTTGTTAAACTGATATATTTATTTTATTTTTCAGGGATTTATTGATATATTCAACAAAATATATGTAATATCAGTTCATATGGATTAATAAAAGTTTTTATGACAAATGTGATAACATTTTAACATTCAGAAGAATAAAGTGAAGTTTCTAAATACAGTTAATTTCAGTGAGTTGTTAAAGTACCAAAGTTTAAACAACTAATTATTTCTACTTAAAATATTTTTTAAGGTCAAAAATCTATGAACAATGGTCCTTCTACAAATTGAAATTTAACTTTTTGATCATTGATAATATATATAGAATGGTCTTTTCTGCCATTTAACCTTTAATTTTTAGTTTTGAATATTATTTTTATGATATTCCAGGAAATATCTTGATATTTAAAGGAAAAATTTAAAAAAAAAAAAAATTAAGAATTTAAGGATTGAAAATAATCTACACTAGGTTTTCAAATCCAAATTAGCACTTTACTAAAAAAAATTAAATACTATATATTAAATTAGAGTCCTGATTATCCAAAGTTATGTAATTTGAGGGACCTTCAGATAATCAAAAACTATGATAACAGAGAAGGTTTAGTAAATCATTATTAAATAAATTGAATTCAAATATATTAATGTGATGTTGATCATATTAATTTTAGGTTAGATTGACTTATTGGATATAATGACTTAAATTATACAATATCAAACCTTGATTTTTATTTATAACTGTTTTATTACCAAAATTTAAAAAATAGCACTATGTTATAAACAAGAAAGTATATACTTACAATCATTAGCATTGTGCCTTGATTCTCTATATTAAATTATGTACTCTTATTTATAATGATAAAGTATGTATAACTTTTTGATAATTCAACTTGATAAACAAGTCTTGGCTAATTGGGACTCTACTGAAATATATATTTTTTAATTCAAAGTATAATATTATAATCAGCTTGTATTCATTTGAAAAATTTTTCTCAGTAAAATGGATGAAGCTATACATTGTTATAAAGTTATGTATTATGCAATTATTCATTTATTTTTAAAAAAGCAAGCTTTTTTTATTTTAAAATAGGCTTTTTAATGATTATTGATATTTTTAAAACACAGTTCAGTTTTTCTGGTCAGATGTGATTTTATCTTTAAAAAAATATAATACAAATTATAGTTAGCAGGATAAATTTCCATTTCAATTCTATATTTTCAAAAATAAATTATGCATTTATATTTTTATTATAAAAATTGATTAGATATAAATTACTAAAAATTAATAATCATTATTGTATAGAATGACCATTGTTAATTTGCAAATTAATTTCTTTATTTAGAATAATGTTTCGAATCAGTTTTAAGTGTGAAATAAACAAAGGTAATAGAATTTTTATTTTTTTCATTAATGGGATAAAAGTTTTCAAGACTTGGAATGTTTATAGGATATTAGATACTGCAAAATGGATCATAACAGAATTTTGATTCATTGCAGATATTTATAAATTTTTACAACAGTTATTTTGATTTTATAGAACACTTCT
The DNA here is from genome assembly GCA_011317285.2 of Androctonus mauritanicus. NCBI lineage: Eukaryota > Metazoa > Arthropoda > Arachnida > Scorpiones > Buthidae > Androctonus > Androctonus mauritanicus. The sequence goes on along the minus strand of WUQG02026125.1, from coordinate 8,214 downwards.
GTTATCAAGAAATTATTCTTCAGTTAAGTTTAGAGCAATTTTCTGTTAGATATGATTTCATTCACCCTATTTTTCCTGAAATTTTTTTTTATGTTTCATAATCAACCGTCTTCATAGCTGTTCGTAGAAAATGAAAACTACTGATTGTAGTCTAGATAGCTAAATTCTTATATTGAATAAATATCAACGTGAAAGTATTTATTATGCTGATGAAGAATATAAACTAGAATGATTCCAGTAATGACAATTAAACTTGTAAACATGTATTTGGAGATGATTTTGTGTTGTATATTTATCATTCAAAATTGAATTTATCTCAAAATGATAAAAATATTTTTTTCTATTAGTTTTAAATTAAATCATCTTAACAAAGTATTACAATTCTTAATTGTTTCTCTTGTATCAACTTTCAATAAAAAAAATATCAACTATTGTGAAAGCACCCTAACTGAATGAATAAAAACAATTTCATCTCTGATTATGATATGCATCACATGGATTTTTCTGATCATTTCTTCTTCCATATAGTTTATTACTAGCTGAAAAAAGTTTAAATCAAAATTTGGGAACTTTAATTTTTATGCATTACATCAGTATTATATCTGTTGCTATTTCATCATATTGTTATCATTTACTTATATTGCATTGACATCAGTCATATTTGAAAGTAAGAAAATATTGCAATGCAACAATCAAAAAACAGCATTAATTTTTATCAGATAGGCTACTATGTTACCACTACAAATACTGTATTTCTAACTCAATATTTTAATCAACATATTGTTATTGACATAATGTATTGTAAATCCAGCTGTGATCAAATGTTTCTTTGCAGATAAATAATCTCCTGTGGATCTGAATCTGCATTTTCATTCAAAATTTATTAATAATATGAATCTGAATGTACAAAAATTTTTATTTTCTGATAAGAATCTTCTTTTTAATAAAAAAAATATATACTTTTCTACAAAAAAAACTTGATTTTTAAATGAATCTTTATGTAATTTGACACTTTAATTTTATCTTATCAAAATTATATACAAATAAAATATATTTCAGAGTCATAAATCTTTTCCTGAAGTTAAAACAAATGCATTTCTTATTTCATTTGTAAATAGAAGGATCGATTTTATTAGCTGGAGTAATTCAAAATCATTTGGAAATAGTGAATTGGTGTGATGTATGATCAAAGGCAAATAAAACATGATTTCGAGAAGCATGAAATATAATTCTTCAACTTCTATGACATCTAAATTGAATATTATATCAAATTTTACTTCATATTCTAATTTTATCACATTCTCTGATGTTTTCTTTTATTGTAACATTTTCTGTCTGAGAAGAAAGTTTTTTTAATAGATTTATAATATGCAAATTATGATGATTAACAAAATCAAAAATTCTATCTTTATAATTAATAATAACAAAGTAAATTTTTATCTTAGAGAAAGACTGAAATTATAGTAATCACTATATATTGCAATAATGGAGTTAGAATTTGTGATATGCACTTACATCATTTTTGGTTACAGTACAACAGTTATTTCTTCAAATATTATTTATTAATTTATTTTCTAATATTTATTTTGTAATTGCATGGTTATTTTTTAAACAATTTCACTCAGATTTTTTTATGAACTACTATTTCGAAATTTATTAATATAAATGAAATAAGGATATGGCTGAATGTAAGAATATATTAATCATTAATCAAAATTTAATAAATAAATAACCCAGAATTATAAATAATATATTTAAAGTGTTTAAAATGAGGAATCTTGCTAAACGTTTTTCTGTAAAAATATAATAGAGATTTAATAATTTGTTTACATATGTCACAATATGGCCTAAAGCCAGTAACTACCATATTATGAAGCAATGAGCTATTTTTAGAAATAATTGTTTCTCTATAGTCTTGGATATTTTGTGACTTTTCTAGGTTGATTAACATACTTTGCAAAAATTGATTGCATCAGAGCCTAATAATTTAGAAAATTATAATTTTTTCAAATTTTATTTAAAATTCTTTAATTTTGACACATTAATTTTTATTGTATTACAAAATCTCAGTCCATGATCAATTATTAACCATATTAAGACATTGGTGTAGTATTTCTTTATATCAATGATTTTTTTTTAATAGAGAATTCTTATAATTAGTAAATAATATATATATTTGTAAATTTCTTCATTCATTTTTTTACCTGTTTAACAACTTTTATTATTGAAATCAGCAATATTCATAATAAAATATTAATGGATATATAAATATAAACTATGCAAAAGGGAATAATGAATTTTAAGTTTTTGTTACTCTATTAATCACTTTGATGTTTATTTTGAAGTTAACTTTGGGTGATTTATATAGCATTAACCCTCAATTACTCTCAGGATTACATGAATATTGCTATGCTTTGAATTATTCATTGTTAGACTTAAAAAAAATTCTTTTGATAACCAATGCTGTCTATTGTTTCTCTTATAAAATATATTTAATTTTTCATGTAAAATTCTTTATTTCTCAGTAGAAGCTATTCAAACTTTTCAGATTCTCTGGAAACTTCATGATCTGATAACTGAAACTTAACACACATGCACACAATAATTTTTAAGATTGTGCTTGTCTTTCATGGCTGGTTTTAACAAATGTATATGGTAAAACTTTTCAGTAGAATGATGAAGTTCATACTGTTGTTAAATAGTGATTCTCCTATCTATAATGATTTTTTAATTATAAACATGCTTTCATTGAAGGACAAAAAATAAAATTTAGTAAACAATTATACTTCCAAATATACATGTCATTTAAACAAATTTATATATATTTTTTTCAAATAAATTTTTTAGAGTTGTTATTTAATAAGTTATTATAAGATCATCACTATAAGTTAGAGTATTCTGGTATTTCAATATTAAATAGAAATTTCATTCAATATGTAAAAAATTTATATTTAAAATTATTAACTATAAAATTTAGAAAATTAAAGAACATTCAAATCATGAAACAATTGTTGTTATAAAGATGAAATATTTTATTTAGTAGTAGCTACATTCAAAATATTATCAAAATATTACATTTAAATTTAAAAATAATAATTAAAATTATCTATCATGTAAAATGCAATCATCTAATAAAATATTCAATAGTTTAATATTTTGTTTATAAATTTTTTTATGAAGAAAACATCTAAAAACAAAAAAAACATTAAATTTGCAGATAAGATATTGCCAGAAATAAAATTTCTGTGCATTATCACAAAGTTCAAATAACAAGCCAAACTATACCAAAAATGAAATAACTCTGAATCAAATTAGCCTTTATTTCTGATATTATTATTATACAATATACTCCTGATTAACCAGGATAGTCAGGAAATTAATTTCCCTGAATAATTCACAAAATACACAAAAAAAGTAATTATGTACAATATGCATTTATTGTTAAAAACTAAGTAGGGTAAATTGTATACATATACAGTATATTCAACTGTTTCATTATTTATTGAAAAGGGTAAAAAGAAATTTGTTTATTTGCAATACTGCACTTCTTATAAATTGCCAAATGTGTAAAGTATAGGATTTTAAGAAGCTCAATGTAATACCATCTTATCTCTCTATAAAAATACATAAATTCCAGTATAAGAAGAGAAAAACAATAATAAAAGAAATGTTTAAATAAAAAAATAAAAGTTAATTTATATAATATCATTCTTTGACAGATATCTGCTATATTTACAGTTATAATACAATTAAGCACACACTATATTTACAATGAATTTTCTGCAGAAACATTTAAATTTTTGATATATAATATTATAAAATGCAATTGATGTTTGTTTCTGTTTTAAGAAAATTATCGTACAAAGAAAACATTATATTTTGCCAAACATATTTATAACAAGTAAATTATATGCAGCATAAAATTTTTATTGATTTATATAAAATGTAATATAATTTTTAATTGAGTATTTTTAATGATAAATAAATAATATTGCACTATCATCTATAAAAAATAAAATACAGTAGCAAATCATGGACAATTGCAATTCATACAGAATACTGATCTGTGATCATATTGATTGACTACATTTTGCCTATTGCTTTGAAAGTTTTTCAGTATACTTGAACTTGGTTATATGCTTTTATAAAAATCAAGACAGGAAAATTACACATTTTTTTTTCTTAATTTTTTTTATAAATCTTGAAATAAAATTATTTAAGGAAAAATAAATATAATTCAACAGATAATTTACAAAATTTGATATTCTAATAGGAATATGAAATAAGTTGTATGAAGTAATTTATGATCAAATATCTGATGATTTCTATATTTAATGCAACAATAAAAATAAATACTAAAAGAATAATTTATAATTGCATTTAAATTGGAAGGCAAAATTATTGGAATTAGATTTTTAATCAGTAATCAAAATTATTCACAAAATACACAAAAAATAAAATTTATAATTATTTTATTTATAAATTTGAGGCATTTATAAAACTTTTTAGATATCATGTCTAAGATAAACATCAATAATTAAATATCACTTCTGAATTGAGATTAACCCCAATTAATCACAATCTGGATAATCAGAAGTCTACTATATAACTGGTGGTCTTTATGTTATGTTTTATATTAAGAGTGAATAAGAAAGCAAATTTTTATTGTATTGATTTGCAAATAAACAAATTTCCTGTTGCCATTTTAATTGTATAATCAAACTGTAAGATAAAAGTTTGAAAAGCAATTTTAAATATTTATATTTAATAAAATGTTTTTAATAATTAAAACCTAATAAAAATAATTTGATAATTTTATATTTGTAAATATTAATATAGAATGAATTCAAGCATCAAATAATAATAGCAGCATATAAGCATTTTTTTTAAAATATTATAAGAACTTTTAATTATTTTTATATTAAAAGATTTTTACAAAATATTCTTTTTATTACTATACATGTTACACAATTTAGGTTCTATTATGAGGACAAATTTTATACAAATTTTCTAAAAATATTAATTTCCTTTATTCAGTATGATCTAGAATCAAACGGCATGTAAAAACTTTATATCTTGTTAATTTATGAAAATAATTTATTTGATACACAATATAAAGAAAAAATTAAAATATTTTTATATAATAATTTAAAAAATATCAATATTATAAAAATTAATGAAAACTTTTCACTTATATCAAAAATCATAATTCAGTTACAATTTAAGATATATTAATACACTGTTGAAAAATACTTCATTGTTAAACTCTTTTGTAAATGCATTCTGAAGCAATAATCTACAGTTCAGTACAGTACAATTTTTATTTTATGTAACTTTTCACTTGGATAGTAAATGATTTTATAATAATTTAATGAATTTTTCATTGCTCTTGGACCACAATGAAAAATTTCTGGTGTATTGAGATCCAAAAATTAATCTGATTTTCCAAATGGAAAGCTAGCAAACATGATAATCTAGTAGATTTTTTTCTCAGCTTTTAAGGGATATGCAGATTTTTGTCTGTGCTTTACAAATATAGACAAAAATTTGCTTATTAGAAGTTCAAGAAAAACTGACTGACTACTTAATTGTTTACTGTTTTTATACATACTACTCAATTTCACATTTGTTTTATTTCTTATTTACATCATGATATATTAAGCTAAAATAAATTATCATAATGTGGAATCTGATAGAAGCCATAACACTTTATCTGGAATATGCAAAAATTAATGTACAAATTTTAAGAAAAATTTTTAAGAAATTTTATTTTCCTAACATTTTCATAAGATTAAGAGGCTTTTTTTGTATTGAATTTTATTTTTTACAAAAAAATACCTAATATCTGTCAGAAACTATGCCTCCATACTTTATACTTGTAACTTTCTAATCATACAGAATAATGTGCAGTTAATAATTCTATAAGTAATTGGAGATATCCCATTCTTGATTACTGTATTTATTCTAAACTACTTAAGTGCTTCAGTTTATAATATTTTATCTCCAGTTTAAAATATTATCTCTTGTCTTGTATTACAATATTTGCATTCTCAAAATAGAATATATAGAAATAAATTTAATTAAAAATTATTAAATGGTTGAAGACTGCTGTTTATGTTGAAGAATTATGAAATACTACTGGCAGCATTGTAGATCTTATTTCTATTCATTAAATTTTAAATTTTATATATTTTACATTTAATTTTACAGTAGAATTTGGAGATATACCAAATTTATTATGATTTTCTTGTCATATAGAATGAAAGATTTTGTATTTTACATAGTGCCTTTCTTGACATTGAAGATATGCAAAATCATTCTGGTCATATATAATATTATATATATTGAATACACTATGATATAGCTGTATATGCAAACTTTTCACTGTTCAATAGATAGATAGCAATAGAATAATAAAATTGCTGCCATCTAGAATTAGTTTTATTATAAATTTGATAATTTTTTTTTTTTTGAAAAAAAAAATCAAAATTGAGTAATTGCAGTTTAATTTTGATTGATCATTATTTGAAGAGTATTAATTTGTTAATTAAAGCATATTTACACAGTTCATTTTGGATAGTGAGTTTAGATGAATCATATACAGTGAAAACCGACTTCACAACCACCTGTATAAGAAGACCATCTGATGTGATGACCATGATTTTATTGGAATCAAATTTTTTCTCATAGAAATAATGCTATTTGATTCTCCATAAGACGACCACCTCCCTAACATGACTATGACCATCATTTTAATATAAACCAAGCATAAAGTCGAACAGTCTATGACGAATATAATTTTTTAATGTCATTACTAATTGATGCTTACATCAGTACTGTTTTCTTTTAAACTTAAATTTTGTTTAAGCCAAACCATTACAATTGAAAAAATTGCACTATGAGACTTTTTTCCCATCGTTCATGCCACGAGAATGATGTAGAGTGCTGAAAGAACGAAATCATGGTGTCATTTCTATTTTAATGTGATATCTTTTTATATGCATGTTCCTTAGATTTGTATCTATGATATGATAATTAAATTTTGTGCTAAAAATGTTAAAAATTATAAGTTGTAGGCTATGGTGAAGTGATATAGGGGAAACAGGAAAGTAAAAACAACCAACCACTGGATCTGAATGTTTGTATTCTACACAAATGTATTAATCAAATGTAATCTCATACATGTGTGATGCTATCACTGAACTTTGGATGTTGAAACATGGCTAAATGGAAAGTTAATGCCTTGAATTTAAAACAGCGAATGAAAATGATTGAAGACAGTAAGAAAAGTCTTTATCAATGAACATTAGCAGAAAAATGTAATGTGGAGAGAAAACAGATCTACAAAATATTGTCTCAAAAAGAAATTCTGGTTAAATGGAGGAACAATGGAAATCACAACCTTAAGCAAATAACACTTTACAAGAAACATGTTGAAGAATTAAAACACTAGCATCAACAATAGAAAGTAATGAAAAATTATTCTCTCAATGAACACTGCCATAAAAATTATAAAAAATAAAAATGGGATGCAAGAAAGCACTATTGATAGTTTTTTCCATACTAATTAAATATGTTATATTTTTTTTACAAATAATACTGCTATAAATTGTTACAAAAACATAGGTTTTGTTTTTATTAAAATGTAATCATTTTGTTTCATTTAAACATGGTGAATTATAATTAACCTGTATAAGTTGATCATTTGTATAAATGACAAGTTTTGATTGGAATGGGAGGTGGTCATCTTATACAGGTTCTAATGTACAGTCATTGCAAAGTGAACTACATAAACAATAAATCATCAAAAATGATCATCTAAGATGAACAAAATAGTATAAAGCTCTACTTTTATTCACTGTGGATAAATCATCAAAAACTGAACTTACTAAAACAAATCCACCTCAATCTTAGTGAGTGAATTAAAGTTAAATTTTTTTTTTAAATTGTTGCAATTGTTTTAACTGGAAAGAAGACTGAAACTTCGTTAATTTGATGTGCTGCAGGATTTGTGTGTGTGAAGTACTAAAACAATAGAAAACAGAAAAAATAACAAGAGAAAATGCTAGGGAAGAGATTGTGAAAAAGCTGAATATTTTTAAATTGATAATAGAGGATATTCAATTGAAAATATAGAGTTGTTCAGAAAGTAATTTCATTTTTTTCATGAAAATGAATGACAATTTTTTTATAGTATATAAATATTTTATTCAA